>JAVHLU010001480.1:0-29809 GCA_036785755.1 Colletotrichum ledebouriae
TAATAGGCTAGAATATATACTAGTTAACCTTCTTCCTTATTAACTTAAGGGGATAACTAAGGAAGATATAATAACTCTTTACTAGGGCTCCCTACCCTAAAGGAGCAAGAGACCTCCTCCTATTATAATACTCTATAGGAAGGGAGGGTATTATAATTAATATCTAGATAAATACCTAGGGATATAAGTACCTTAGTATTACTAAGCTATTAGTATTTATATAAGAGGTTATTAAGAATAGCTAGAAGGCTTATATTATATATATTTTAGGGAATATTACCCCCTACAAGTTAGTAATAGAGGCCCTAGGCGAAGAGGACGCCTTAGAAGGTAAAATAGAATTACTACTAGAGCTACTTAGTAAATAAGTAACGTTTAATAAGTAGTTAGTAAAGGAATACCTAGCCCTAGAGGGTATAGAATATATTATTAACTTAGTTAAGGGGAAGAAACCTCTATATAAGCCTATCTACTTATTAAATAAGTACTAGCTAGAGGGGCTCTACTAGTATATTACTAATAACTAAGTAATAGGGCGGATTTAACCCTTAATAAGTGAGGTAGGCGCCCCTATTCTCTTTATACCTAAGAAGGATAGATCCTTACGCTTTTATATAGATTATTAAGGCCTTAATAAGGTAATACTAAAGAACTAATATTTACTCCCCCTTATTAGTAAGCTATTAGATAGGCTTTAGGGACCGAAATAGATCTTAAAGATTAACCTTTAAGATATATACTACTATATCTATATTAAGCTAGAAGACTACTAGAAAATAGCTTTTAGGACTTATTATAAGTACTTTAAATATATTATTATATTATTTAGACTTATAAATACCCTAGCAACGTTCTAGGCGTATATTTACTAAGCGCTCGCTAAGCTACTAGATACCTATTATATTACTTATATAGATAATATTATAGTTTACTCTAAGATAAGAGAGTAATATATAAAGCACCTTTACTAAGTACTCCGTAGGCTTTACTAATAAGCGCTATATACTAAGCTTAGTAAGTATAGGTTCTATTAATAATAAGTAGAGTTCCTAGGGTATAGTATTATACCTAAAGGTATATTAATAGACTAAACCTACGTCTAAGCTATTACTAAATAGAAGCCGCCTAAGACCTATAGGGAGATCTAAGTCTTCCTAGGATTCTATAATTTCTATTATAAGTTTATTATAGGCTATTCGGGTATTATAGCCCCTATAATATCCCTACTAAAGGGTAGTAAGAATAGTAAGAAGGGAAGCGAATTTTACTAGCTAGAAGAGGCCTAATAGGTATTTAAATAGCTCTAAGCTACCTTCTACTTAGTAACTATTCTCTAATATTAGGACCTAACCTGCAAAATAAGGGTTAAAACGGGTACTTCTATAAAGGCTATATCTAGTATCCTATTATAGTATATTAATAGCTAGTAGTAACTAGTTACTTACTATTTATAGAAGCTTAGTAATACTAAGTATTAGGGAGTAGGCTAATAGGAGCTTCTCGCTATAGTTAAAAGCCTAGACTACTAGGCTTACTACCTTTAGGGTATATTAAAAAGGTGTATAGTCCTAACGAACTACTAGGCGCTAAAGGGAGTTATTAGTATATTAGCACGGGACCTTTAGGGAAGGCTTACTAGATAAGTATATAAACTCTTAGTATTTAACTTTAACCTAGAGCATAAGTTAGGGGTTATAAACCTAGTAAATAGGCTATCTAAGAGGCTAGATTATATAGAGGGGGAGGTAAAATATAATAATATACTCCTAACCCTAGTAAGGAAGCTAGGGTTTATTAGTAACCTACTAATAGACCTCTAGATAAGTATTATTACTTTATAAGGTAATATAGAGACTATAAGAGTATTTATTAATATTATAAGAGCTAGTATAAAATAACGCCCCTTCTAGATAAATAGCTCTAGGGGTAGAGACGCCTTAGTCTCTAGTTAGTATAGCGCTCTATAGCACGCTAATATTACTATAACTATAGTAGCTATAATAACCTAATACTAAAGAGCAAGGGAAGATATAGAGAACGCTTAGTAAGAGGTTACTAACCTAGAGGACTCGCTTAGAGCTAGGGTTATTATAATATAGTAGTATATCCTACGCTAAGTTATAAGGGAGCTTATAATAGGCGAAACGGCGTATACTTAGTAACCCTCTAAAGCGATAGAAAGTCTTATCTATAGACTATAGGCTAATAACTTATACTACTAGACCTAATCGGAGAGGGTATATAGACTAGCTAGCGATCATAGGGGTTATATAATTAATAGCTATAGAACCTTATTCTATAAGGGAAGGTTAGAAATACCCTAGGAGAGGTCCCTAAGACTCGAAATCCTTTGCTAATACTATAATAACTATAGGGCGGGTTATATAGGGGTAAATAAGACTACTAAGCTAATCTTAAGGAAGTTCTACTAGCTAAACTTAGCTATAGATATATATAATTATATTATAGGGTGCTATATATACTAAGGGATCTAGGTTCTAAGGTATAAGCCCTATAGAAAGTTATACCTACTACCCCTACTAGTATACCTATTTTAGGAAATTAATATAGACTTTATTACTAGACTTCTACTAAGCTATTAGTATAAAGGCGGGGAGTATAACGCGGTTCTTATTATTATATACTAGATAACTAAGTTTACTATATTTATCCTAATAATAAAGTAGCTAATAGCTACTAAGTTAACGCGGATTATCTATAAATAGGTAGAGTACTATTTTAATACCCTAGAGGGTATTATTAGTAACTAAGATAAGCTCCTTACTAGCTAATTTTAAGAGGAATTTATAAGAGAGAGGGCTATTAAGTACTACCTCTTTACTATATATTACCCCTAGACTAATAGGTAGTTTAAAAGGATATACTAGATATTAGAAAAGTACTTATAAGTATACGCTAGCGACTTACTATAAGAATAGGCTATCTAATTACCCGAGGCTAAGTTTATATATAATAATAGTCGCTATAGTATTACTAGCTGCTCGCTAATAGAGGCCCTATATAGCTACTACCTATATTATATAGAATATATAACCCCTACGAATAGGGTTATAATATAAGGCGTAAGGGAGCGAATTAAATATATCTTAAGGCTTTATAAGAGGGCCTAGGAATAGTAGTAGAAGGCTACTAAGGCGTAAGCTAAGTATTATAATATAAGGTATAAGGAATAGACCTACTATTAGGGATAAGTCGTTAAGCTATTAATAAAGAACTTCTAATTTAAGAATAAAAAACTAGCGCCTAGGTTTATATAGGTAGCTATTACTAATTAGTATATAAGCTTATAGAGTTTATCTATTACTATAGTACTAAAGGATATATAATATATTCTTAGTTACCTTACTAGAACTATAGGATAATTACTAAGTAAGTAGTAAAGGCTTACTTATATACCTAGAGCTTAAGGATAAGCTAGAGGAATAGGAGGTTAAAGAGATTATTATATAGCAAGGCGTTAGTAATAATATATAGTACTTAGTTAAATAGGTAGGATAGCTTATAAAATATAATATATAAGAACCTATAGAGAACTTAGCGAACGCGCATAAGGCTATTTATAAGTTTAATAGATAATATAAGAAGGCTTATAAGAAATAGGATAACCAGCTATTAAAACTATTATAATAAGTTAGTAATTATAGACCACGAGACCACGAAATAGAACTATTTAGAAGCAAAACGTTAATTAAATTAAGTAGTAAATTATTACTAAAGCTATAGCGAAAAGGGGTATTATCCTATAAAAGGGAAAAGAGCTAACTATCTAATTAGTTATCGACTTCTTAGGATAGCCACGGGGGTAACGACTATAACTGCTATAACTATAAGTAGTACTACTACGACTACTATAGTAACTAGTTGCTAAACTAGCGCTATTAGTATCCCTACTATTACTACCTATAGGCTAACTACTAGCTAACTTATTACTAGCGCTACTACCCGACTCGCTATTAGAACTATTACTATTAGAGATAGTAATAGTAACCTTAGCTCTCTTAGTCCTTTTTACTAACTCTTTGCTACTACTTTAGCTATACTTAGTAGGGGTACTAAGGTAGGAGGCGCAGGAGATAGGGCGAGTACTAGTAATAATAATAAAGCAGGAGGGGATATTATTAGTAGTATATATAGCGAGATTTTCCTAAAGCTCTTTATAAAACCTAGGGAAAAAGGCGATATTATGCTTATAAGCGCGCTTAGGGACTAGCTTTATTAAAAGGTTATTAAGTAGGTAGTTAATCTTATTATAGAGGTAGTTAATAGGACTATTATTATAAATATATACTAGCTAGGCGGCGTTTAGGCGCTAAAGAATATTAATACTATTATAAAGGGTACTAACCTAAAGCCTAGTAGTTAGTAGGATATAATTAGCAAGGGAATAGCGAGTAATAGCTTATATAAACTAAGATATTAACTATAAAGTGCTTATAGATAGAGGCGAGCTCCTAGAGCTAAAGCTACTCTATATTATAGCTACTACTACTAGTAGTAGGATTATAGATAAGCTTAGTAATATACTTCTATACTATTAAATAGTTACTAAGTATAGCTAGAATATAATAATAATAAAGAGGGGTTAGGATGCTATTACGCTCCTAGATCTAGATCTAGTAGAATATATTCTAAGTTATCTAAGCTATATCCTAAAGCTCCTAAGGGACGTAGGAAATATTAATATATAGTAACCTATTAGTAAATTAGTAGAGACTTATAGTAGCGTATTTCTTCTTATTAAAGTTATAATAAATATACTTCTATACGTGCTCGCTATATATATAGTAAAGGTAGATAATATCCTAATATATTTTATAAAAATAGCTAAGATAAGGATAGCTACTATTAGTATTACTAGTAAGATCGCTAGAAAGAATCTTAGGATTATAGAGGTATTTTATTAGAATTATACTTATATATATAATATAAGATATTATAGAGAGCTATTAGTAAAAGGCTAGAGAGGGATATAAATAAGATTAGAAGAGAAAAGAGAAAGAACTTAATAATTATAGTAAAAGCTTATAAAATAGGCGCTAAAATAGGAGAGGTAGCTAGACTAAAAAAGATTATAAAGAGGAGAAATTCTAACTAAATTAGAGACCTTAAAAAGAAAATACCCTTTTATATTTTAAGTTGCTAGGTAATAAAGCTAAATAATTACTAGTTATACACTACTAAGTAGTTATATAACTATTAGTAACTAATTAAAAAATAATAGTAATAATTGAAATTTAAAAATACTTATAATATACTAGGAAAACGAAAATACGTTATTTGCTATAACTACCTAGATCTAGCGCGGAGGGTGAGAGTAAATAATATAATAAAGGCGTAGAGACGCCGCCCTATAGTTAGTAATAATATCTGCGATAATATAGAGCTATATTACCCTATTAGTACGCCTTAGGGACTAAGGCTTTAGAGGGGAGGGTAATTATAAGGAATAATAGCAGGTATAGGATATAGAGCTAACGCTATTAGTAAAATATTAGCAAATTAGTAGTAAATATATATACTCTTAAGAAAATCTATAAGCTAGAGACTTAGAAGGTTAAGTAATAGTTTAATATAACTATATATACCTACGTTTTAGTATTCTAGCCTTTCCTAGTTTAGGCCTATAGCTATACTCTTATATTTCTAAGAGAAGATTAGCTCTATACTCTATATTACTATTATAGGCTACGCCCGGGTAAAGCCTACCTAGGCTTCTGCCTAGGTTCACCGCCTTAGAGAGCCTACTCGGGGCCTATCTAGTTATTCCCTATAGACTAGCGAAATCTCTACTAAAGAGGAAAACTTCCCCTTTTCCTCTTTAGCTTAAATAAATAGGATTATAATAACCTCTTATTAAATAAACTTAGGTCTAACCCCTTATATATTTAAGCTTACTATTATAATAATAATAATAAGTCGAGCGCTACTCCCTACTAGTTAGTAAGATAGTTAATAGTAAAATAGTTTAAAGTTAAGATAAGCTATTATAAGCTAATTTAGTAGTAGTAATAAAATCCCTCTAGTAATAGCTATAAGAGGTCATATAGGGGAATAGCTAATATATAGCTATATAAACCCCTATAAGTATTACTAATAAGGTACTAGTAATACCTAGTATAATATAATAGAAGCTATTACCCCTACCCCTAAAATCTTTAAGTAAGTAGAAGGAATATACTACCTAAGTATAATAAATAAGGTATAAGGTTACTATAAATAGGGCGTTCTATACTATAGATATAGAGGCAAAATACCTTATTAACTCCTACTTAGATATTATATTCTAATAAGTAGTCTCTACTTTCTATAGAGCTAGGGGGGGTAAGGGAAAATATAACCCTAAGGACTTTATAGCTTACTTAGACTAGATATATAAGGACTTAAATATCTAGTTATAAGCTATAGCTTAACTATAAACCCTCTAGTAGAAAGAGAATAAATCCCTAGTAATTTTCTTATTAAGATTTAAATATATACTAGCTAATATAAGTAGTATAAACTAGCTTAGTTAAGTCTAGATCTTGCTTTTAAAAGCCTTTCTTACCTCTAGGCTAAGAAACTAGCTAATTACTATTAACCTACTAGCTAATTATAATAGCTAGCTCTTAAAGGTCTAGAGTATTATATAGAAAATAGAGCGCTAGAAAGTCCCTAGTAACTACTTAGTAACTTATTAGAGACCTATTACTAAGGATACTAAGGGGGATATTTATATAACTAGAGCTATATATATCTTATAAGTTAAGGAGGTAAGATATTATAACTATTAAAACTCTAGGTCCTCCTTAGGTACTAGAAAGGGCTAGAACCGATAGGAACTAGAAAGATAATAAATAATAAAACTCTACCTATAAATAGGCGAGAATATTAAAAGTAAGCTTAAAAGATATATAAAATAATTTATAGATCTGATTAAAAAGATATTATCTAAATTAGGCGTAGATTTACTAAGGAAATACTAGAAAATAAGGTATAGGATTATTAAGGTCTATATTATAATAATTATAAATAATAATAAAGTCTACTATGCTCCTCTCCTCTACGCTCTACTCTATAATCTTCTTATAATAAGCTTATATACTAAGGGGGCTTTTTTAAAAGCTATATAGCTAAGTCTATCTTATTTTATCTTAATTATCCCCTCGAGACTCTTTATAATATTATAGAGGAGAGTCTTAAAAAATAAAGGAAACTACTTTATAGAAATAGTAAATAAACCCTATTTATAGATCTATTTTATTAATAATATCTTCTAAGAGGGTAATCTTATTATTAAGAAGGTCCCTTAGGTTTAACTATCTTCTATTATAAGTTATACCTTAATAATAGCCTTATTACTTCTTCCTCTTTATTATACTTCTTATCCTACTCTAATCCTTAATATAGCTAAAACTACCCGCTTTATTATAGTAGGTATAAGAAGTTATAATAATATACTCCCTTAGGTATATTCTATTTAACCTAATCCTATTAATAAACCCTCTACTAGATATAGTCTATATAACTATAGTTATACTTATTTAAAGGATTAGGTTACTTAGGATATAATAATATATCTATAAGTATAGTTCTTAGGCGTAGCTTAATAGTTATATTATAGCTTAGCGTCTATAAGACTTATAACTCAAGCTAATATCTAAGGTGTTTAAGCTTATTATCTAGTATTTTAAATAAAAGGAATCTAGATAATACTAATAATTTATAAATAAGTTAAGGAATATCTACTATAGGAGATAGTATAACGTTATTATTATTTCTAAAGTTTATTATATTATTATCTATAGGTAAAAGAGTAAGAGAGCGTAGAGAGAAGAAAAATGCTTTCTTAAAGTCTTTTTAGCTTAATAAAATATCTTATAGAGCTACTAAGTTCGGAATTACGCTGCAGCCCCTTCGCAAAAAGACTATAATAAATTCACCTAGTTCGCAAGCATAATTCGGGAAATACTATATAGGTATTTTAACCTATACCCTCTACTAGTTAAGGAAAATAATATAGGAACCCTATATGTTCCTACTACTCGTAAGTAAACCCTTATATATAAAGTCGGATGCGCGCTATACTAGGGCTAATTATATTAGAGCTAAATAGGCTACTAAGGCTCTTATAGTAACGCCCTTACTAAACCTTCTAGTAAGGTAAAAGCTACTATATAAGATAACTCCTTAACCTAAAAGGTTAACCTTCTAGTAAGGTATTAAAAGTAAATACTACTATATAAGAGGTAACTCCTTAACTAAAGAGGTCTTTCCTAAGAGGTTCTTATAGCTAGAAGTATAAGAAGCTCTATTACTATAAGTAAGGCTTTATACCTCTCCCTCTTCCTTATTTTTATCTCTTAACTATATTAATACTAGACCTTATATATAAGAATACTAAGCCTATGCGAGGCACGCTATTTAATACTAATAATATATAAGCGCTTACTAGAAAGTTTAGTATTAATATAATTAATAAAACCTACTCCTTCTTTAACTATTTTATTATATATAAAGAGCGTATTATTAGTATAGCCCTTAAGAGGGCTCTTATTAATACCCCTAGAGGGGATACTTACTATTATATTATAACTAAGTAAGTATACTTAGTAGTAGAAGCTAGGCGGGTTATTATATACCCTATAGAGTAGCCCTTCTTTAAGCAGGTCCTCCGCACTATTAAGGCAGAGGCGGCCTAGGCCCCTTAGGGGTTAGTAAGTATAGCTTATGCTAACTAATAGAGAGAGCGTTAATAATAACGGTATAGCTACTAGCAGACGAAGCGGTAATAGAGGCGGTATTTAATAGTAGCGCGGGTAGTACGCGAGAGGAAAAGTGGATAGTTTTATAGTTTGAATAATTAAAAACCACGTTATTATTAATATAAAGTTAAAGATCGTAAGGCTATCTAGTAGGGTATATATAAGTACGGCTATAGTTAGGAAAGTTATAATCATATAACCGAAGTCTATATATTATTAGGAGGCGCGGAGTTAGAAGCTCTATTGCAGTTAAGCAGGTAAAATCACTATATAGTAGCTAGAGGCCTCTTATAGAGCTATATTACTATTAATAGCTAAGTTATAGAACTCTATAGTAATTATGGATATAGGTTAGCTACCTAAGGGGATCTTAGAGTTAGTAAATAATATACTATCGCTTAAGGTTATACTACTAAAATATAGTAATAGTAATCCTTCTTAAATTAGAGCTCTAGCCTATTTAATATACTAGAGGCTATATATAAATCTAGGCCTCTGGCCACTGCATAGTGATTTTACCTGCTTAAGTGCAACAGACCTTCTAACTCCGCGCCTCCTGATAATATATAGCCTTCAGTTACGTAATCTTACTAACTACCTTTCCTAACTATAGCCGTACTTAGATATACCTATTAATAGCCTCACGATCTTTAACTTTATATTAATAATAACGTGGTTTTTAATTATTTAATAAACTATAAAACTATTAACTTTTCCTCTTATATACTATCTTTACCGCTAATACCGCCTCTATTACTACTTCGTCCGCTAGAAGTCGTTACTATCTTTACTATACTATTATTAGCAACGCTCTCTCTATATTAAAGCAGTTAGCGCAAGCTATACTTACCGACCTTCCCCTAATAGGCCTAGGCTACCTAGGCTACCTCTACCTTAGTAATATAGAGGACCTACTCGAAGAAGGGCTACTCTATAGGGTATATAATAACCTGCTAAACTTCCGCTACTAAGTTTACTTACTTAGCTCTAATATTATTATACCTTATAGAGTCCCCTATAGGGGTATTAAGGTAAGCCCTCTTAAGGGCTATACTAATAATACGCTCCCTATATATAATAGAGTAGTTAATAAAAGAGCGGGTTTTATTAATTATAATAAGACTAAACTCTCTAGTAACCCCCTCTATATTATTTATATTAAAAGGTATATCTCGCCTAGGCTTAGTATATTTATATATAAGGTTTAGTATTAATATAGTTAAGGGATAAGGATAAGGAAGAGGGAGAGATATAAGGCCCTACTCATAGAGCTTCTTATACTTCTAGCTATAAGAACCTCTTAGGAAAGACCTCTTTAGTTAAGGAGTTACCTCTCGTATAGTAGCGTTTACCTTACTAGAAGGTCGACCTTTTAGGTTAAGGAGTTATCTTATATAGTGGCTTTTCTAGGCTATAAGAGCCTTAGTAGCCTGTTTAGCTCCGATATAATTAGCCCTAGTGCGGCGCGCGTCTAACTTTATGCGAGGGTTTGCTTATAAGTAGTAAGAATATATAGGGTTCCTATATTATTTTCCTTAACTAGTAGAGGGTATAGGTTAAAATACCTATATAGTATTTCCTAAATTATACTTGCGAACTAGGTAAATTTGTTATAGTCTTTTTGCGAAGGGGCTGCGGCGTAATTCGGAACTTAATATATAAATCTATCCCTCTATTAAACTAAATTAACTATATAGGTATTAATTAATAGGAGCTTCCGGAGTTATTAAGGGGCTCCTATCTTATAATACTACGTATTAAGGTCTTATATAGCCTTAATAAAGCGCTTATTACTATTCTAGTTTTATATAGAGTTATAATAAAAGTAGTAGCTAGTTAACTAGTTTATAAAAATCGTAGCTTAGTAATAGTTACTATAGTTTAGTAGAAAGAAGGCCCTAGTAATATCCTATAGATTCTTTAGCTCTACCCTTTTAAGCTTTATAGAAAGCTTATTAATCTCTTTCCTAAGTTACTAAGCTAGTTTATAAATTAGGGTATAGATATTATAAGGGTAGCTTTTAATTATAAACTTAAAAAGGGCTATAATCTCTAAATTATCTAAGTCTTCTTATCTTATAAGCTTCCCTTATATATTATAGAGGTCTAATAAATATTCTACCTAAGCTAAAGTTATAATACATAACCCCTTTCTATATTAAGTTATTAAGTAATTTATAGATTCTTAGCTCTATTATATATACTATAGGACTACTAGTATAGGCTCGTCTTTATTTAATATAAGGTTCCTTTTAGGTTTTATAGTATTAAATACTACTAAGGTATTAATAGGGTTAAATATAATATCTCTTAGGGTAGTAAGGGCTAAGTATAGTAATATAGATAGTTTTATAAACCTAGGGTAGTTAAGATACTTTATAAAGTTAGCTAGTTATTAGAAGTTATAATCTCTCTTCTACTTCTTATAATTATTTCTTCTTTTTATATTTTAGATATTTAGTTCCTTTAATAATCCTTCCTCCCTATCTAACTCTTTTAAATTAGTAAGAACTATTAAACTAGTTTATAAATTAATATTATTAGGTATTAGTAAGTTAATATCTATCCTATCTAGAGAGAAAACCTCTAGGTTTATAAAGTAAGGGGTATACTTAGCTACTTAATATTTAATATCTTCTTAAGCTATCCTTTTCTTAATATATTTATCTCTTAATTTAAAGTATTAATTATATAAAAGTCTATATACTCTTAGTTAGATCTAGTATCTTTTAGGAGATATTTTATTAGTAAAAGCTATTAATAAATAATTAATCTAAGCTTAATACCTTATCTTAATAAGCTACTTTAGTAATACTAGGCTTCTAATCTATATAAAAGACCTAAGCTAGTTAATAAAATATAAACTAGAGGCTTATAATAGAGGGTCTATATATTAAAATTTAATTAGATATAATTACTTTATTAAAACTTCCTTAGCTTTATATCTTTATAGAAAGCTCCTAGTAATAAGTATTAGAGTTTATAGGTATCCTTTAGCTCCTCTTTTTAACTACTAATTATTATAAAACTAATTTCTCCTATCTTATAAATCGATTAGTAAAACTATAATAATTACTTTAATAGACTTAGGCGCTTATAGATAAATAAGGAGTATATTAGGGGACTTAGCTTTAATTTAGGTAACTATAGTATCCCTCCTATCTCTATTATTAAAGTTGTTTTCTATACCTCTAACTATCTTATAGTAGAGTAGTTAGCTAGGCTTAGTAAGCCTTATAAGGTAATAAGTAACTACTAAGATATCCTTAGTATATATTAGAGTTATTATTTTAAGTATACTAATAGTATTAATTATACTAGCTATAACTCATTATAAGTATAAAGAGCGAATCGTTTTCTTAGCTACTTCTAAGGTCTTATTCTAACACTTAATAAGGATAATAATATTTTAATATTATATTAAAAGGGTCTATCTAACTAGGGATATTATCCTTCCTAGGCGGAGGGTATATACTATATATAATTAGCTAAGGCTAGTAACTAAGCTTATTAGGAGGTCTAAAGCCTAGGATATCTCTATTATTTTATCCCTATACTTAAAACTTACTAATACTTAATTTATTAGATATAAGCTTTATTAAAAGCCTAATTTTAAGAGTAAAAAGGTTTAAAGATCTTAGCTCCTAGATATATATATCTAACGCTTTATTATTATAAAAGATAACTTTCCTTATTATAATATATTAAGAGAAAGGTTAATAAGGGGTAAGTATAAGTAATTTATAAACTAAAAAGCTAAGTAAAAGTAATATCTAAAGAAAAGAAAGAGCTATAGTATAGTAATTAATATTATATAATTAATAGATAAATTAAGCTTAAAAGTAAATAATATCTATCTAAGAGAGAGAGAGACTAGAGGGCTTAAGGGGTTAGGAGTACGTTTTTATATCTACTAATTGCTTTAATAATATAGTAATTTATTAGTAGCCTATAGAAGGAATAATTAACTCTCCTCGCTTACCCTCTTTAGCTTTAATAAAATAAAATAAACTTAGGATAAAACACCTATAATAAATAAAATAGTAAATTAGGGCGGTTATATATAGGGAAAGAATAAAGGAAATAATAATTAGTAATAGCTATTAAAATAAGTAGTATAGTTATAAATTAAATAAATATTCTTCTCTATCTTCTATTATTAACTTCTCCTCTTATAATAACTACTTTTGCTTAGCTACTTTAATTTTTATTTAACTTCTTTATACTTTCTCTATTATATCTATAAATTATATTTTCTTATTATAGCTAATTATAACTTTCTTATTTTAAATATTAAAAATATTAATTAACCTCGCTCTTATTATCTCCTATTAGTAATAACCCTCTAGGTCCTTAGTCCTAATATCCCTATATTTAAAATAAAGAAAAATAATATACCTCTTTTTATTTAATACTCTAATAACTAACTTTAGGTATTTTTTCCCTTCTTATTATTATCCCTATACCTTCTAGCTAATAATTATAATTTTTAAGTAGCTATAAGCCTTACTTAGCTTTAGCTTAATATCCCTAGTAATAAATACTTAGAAGTAGCCTTTATATTATAGACATTCTCTAATAAAACTACTAAGGTAATAAGGCTAGCTTTCTAAAAGGCTTATTTTAGTAAACTAGACTTTAAATAAATATTTAGGGTAACTAAGGGGTCTAGAGACTTCTACTATTAAGTCTTTATCTATACCTCTACTATTTTCCTTACTAGCTCGTAGGAGATAAAGGTCTTTTAGCGTGTAGTAGCTATATATAGCTTATTTATTTAATCCTAAGGTAGTTATTATATAATACCTTATATCTACTATAAAGAGCAGGCCTATACTACTAGGAACCCTATAACTAGCGTTTATATATATAAACTATACGTCGAATATATCTCTATATTAAGCACTCCTTATACTAACTACTTCTTCTATAAAACTTAAGAGAGTTACTTATATAATAATCTAAGTATTTATAAATACTATAAGTATAATATTAAGTATAATAATAGAGTAAGGAGGAGTAGAGAGTCTAATAGTATTAAGGAGATCTTATAGTCCTAAATTCTAATAAACGCTATAGTTATAGCTATAGCTAAGTTTATCTTCTCGCTCCTTTATAATAAATACTATTAATAAGCTTAGGAATATTACCCTAAAGCTAGGTTTATATACTCTTATTACCCTTTTATAATAAAGCTACCTCTAGAGTTTAACCTTATAGACATTGTAGATTACTTAGGGCTTTATATTATAGATTAAAGTAGGAAAAATAGAATTTCTAGATATATTTATATAATATATAAAGGGGGGGTAAAAAGAAAAAGAGAATACGAAGCTAGTTAGGTTTTAATAAGAAATCAAGGCGAATAATATATAAATAGGTTTATAAAGCTAAAGTTAAAGTATATCTAAGTATAAAATTAATAATCCCTTTTAGAAGTATCCTTTTCTTTCTCTTTAGTAGTAGATAATCTAATATTAGTAATAATCTTTTTTAAGAAGGGAGGGGGGGGTAAGAAGGGTCTACTAATATCCTACCTAGGGGCTAATAACTATGATTTTAATACCCTCTTTCCCCTTCTCTTCTTTTCTCTTATTTTTAAGTTATTAATCTTATATTTATTTAGTAAGGAGGGGGGCTTTAGTATTATTACTAGAAGGTTAAGGGTCTTATACTTTCCTAGGCTTAATAACCCTATTATAACTACTAATAGATATTAAAGTAATCTAGGCTATTATTATATTAAATAGTAATAAGGAGGTATACTTTAAATAGGTAGGGAGTTACTAATACTATCTCTTACCCTTATCCCTAAAGTTTAGGAATATTATCCCTTGTCACGAGCCATAGGTAGGGGTGAGAGCGAGTTATAAGGAGCAACTATCTTAGCTATGGATTAGTGCGCGCGGAAAGCGCAGTGAAATAGTCTATAGTACGCGATTATATAATCGCGCGCTATAGCATATAGCTACTATAGCCTTATAAGGCTAAGAGTGCTATAAACCGTATTATAATATACCCCCTAGCTACGTAGTAAATATTACTAATATAGCGATTTATTATCGCGCGTAGCTATAACTATTTTTAAATATATATAAAAGAGATAAAGTAGTATTATAAATAGCCTTAAAGGCGTAAAATAAATAAAAATATCCCTTATAAGTATATTAAAGAGTATAAATAAGCAACGTGCGACTCGAGCGATAGTAATATAATCCGGGTAAGTAGTAGAATCCTATTAGTAGCGCTTAACTACTTATAAAAGTAGCTAGGTAGGCGTAGTTATTACTTATACTACCCTCTACTTTAATTTTCCCCCTTTTTCTACTTAGAATATTATAATAATTATAAGTTAACCCTTTGCGCGCGCGAAAAATTATCGCGCGTATTGCTAATTATTATAGATACTTACCTTTATATAGGACTATCTATATCTATTAATACCTATTAATATAATTATTAAAAATAGCCCCTAAGTATAAATAATTTATAGCGCTAGTTACTAACTATATTACTAAGGTTAAGGTAACCCGCGAGGCTAAGAAGAAGGCGGAGTAGGAGTAGCTAGCTACTCTTATTAAGTAGGAGGAGGCTAAGGATAATAAGGTTAATAAGTATAAGTCTTTTATTTTACTATCTTATAGCCTTTTTAGTAACTATTATTATCTAGTAGGGCCTTTTAATACTATAGAAGCTAATAATATCCTTTTAATAGAGGAGGCTAAGGCCCCTAAGAAGAAGCTAGTATATAAGTATAAGCACGCCCCCTCTATTAAAGAGGAAGAGGATAAGGATAAGGAGGAGCTTATTAGTATATTTATAATATTATTTCTATATAGTTTAGAGATACTAATAATTATCTAGAGAAGCCTAAGTATAAGCTTAAGGAGGCGAAGATTATAACTAGTATATATTATAGCACGCTAAAGAGGAAGACTACCCCTACTACTAATAAGAAGACCCTAAGCTCTACTAAGAAGCCCTATGCTTCCTCTACTATCCTAGAGGGAGCTAGTAAGCTAATAGAGCACCCGTGCTATAGCTATACCTACTTACTACTTATAGGTAAGAGCTCTAGTTATTACTTCTATAGCGCTAGTAAGCGCTACTACTACTACTTAGCTAGCTAAGGCTATAAGCCCCTTCCCGCTACTACTATTACTCCCTATAAGTATTACTATAAAGCTTATAATAGTAATAACTAGATTATAAGTATTCTATATATACGCGCGGGCGCGCATGAGACGATTTAGTATAATACTAACTTATCTATCTAGGCTTTTCCCTTTTAGCGCTAGGTCCCTTAAGGAGGAGGAGGAGAAGGAGAAGGAGGAGGAGGAGTAAGAGGAAGAGGAGGAGGAGCTCTAGGTTATTACGCGCCTAGAGGCTACTATAGGAGGGCTAGCTTTAGCTAGTACTTCTTAGTAGGTCTCTATAGCTACTACTCTTCCTAGTAGTATTATTACTAGCGCGCGCGCTCGCTTAGTAAGCTTTTTAGCTCTTTATAAGCTACCTATTAGTATAGCTAATAGCTTTATTAACTACCTTATTATAGCTATCTACGCTAAGGAGCGCTCCTATTATTAAATATATACCTTTAGGTATTAATACCCTTTGCTTTTTAGTATTTAGGGAGGTATAGGGCTAGCGTGCCCGGGGCTAGCGTGCCTATAAGAATTGCTTTTCTACCTAGCTATTATACGCAGGGGGGCTATAGCTCTATAGATAATATCTACTAGCCTTTAGGCCTAATAGAGCTTCGTTCTATACTCTTAAACTTACTTCTCCTTTATTATAATAATATAGCGAGCGTTTACTAGGTTTAGTAGCGCTTAGAAGTATTTAAACTTAGCTTAGGAGAGGCTTTTTATAAGCCTGTCTACTAGTATCTTATCTATAGGTATATAGAGCACTTTAAAAGTACCCTTTATATACTCTTAGCGTAGCTATATATTTTAAATATTAATATACTATAAGCGGGTTAAAATACGCTCTCCCTCTCTAACTACTAGTTAAATAGTCTACTAATTATTATAATAGACTTTCTAAACGTCTCTAAGCTCTAAAGCAAGGTTATAGTATAGCCTTTAAAGGGCTATCGTCTCTTTAGTAGTATACTTAAGGCTTAGGAGCTCTGCTTTAGTTGTTAATATTATAACTATTACTTAACGGGCTGCTTTTTACTAAATTACGCCTCTAAAGAGTATTATTATATAGCCTTGTAACGACCTATAAGTCTCTTTATCGTTAGTAAATAAGGTATCGCTAGTAATTAGTAGTAAGGGAGTCTCTACGTTACCCCCCGAGCTGCTATAGTAGATCGCGAGGTAGCGAGTTATATAGAGATACTATATATACTACCTTACTATAGCAAAGTGCTATATACTTAGATTCGTGAGAAAGTAGGAGAGTTATACTATAGTAAAAGCTACTTTAAGTTATATTATTATCGCTATATATAGGATGCTTCTAATAAGCGATTAGTAGTTCTTAACTTTAGTAGTTATAGCCTCGCTAGGGTTCTTTATAAGCTTAATAACTAGTATAGGAGTACTTAGGTAGATATTATTATAGAGGCTAAAGCGCTCTATAATAGTCTTAATATACTAGTCGTAGACTAGGTAGATCTTTTTAGCTACTTAATCTTATATAATATATATCCCGAGGTATTATTTAATAGAGCCTAGTTCGCATAGTCTATATAGTTTCTTAATCTCTTATATAAGCTCCTAAGCTTTAGAAGTATAATCTTAATAGAATAAAACGAGGATATTATTAATATAGAATAGGATTAGGACCTTATAGTACTCGTCTTAAAAAAGGTAGGGCTCCTTATTATATAGAGAGAGCCTAAGCTTATATAAAGCTATAGAGAATTCTTTATATTATAGAAGAGGCGTATCCTTTAAACCGTATAGAGCTCTATTAAGCTCTATAACTTTACTAGCCTGCTTAAAGCTATTTAGAAAGTAGTATATAACTAGCTCTCTATCTAGGTTAATATCTACGTTTAGGAATATATTAATAATATCGAATTAGAGTATTTTATAGTTAAACTAGGCTATAATTACTACTACTACGCGCAGGCTTCGCGCTATGAGCGTAGTAGTATAAGTTAAGCTAAGAGAAGAGGTATCTTATATATCTCCTTATATATAGATTCGCGCTTTATAGGCGTCGAGGTAGTTACCTTAGAACTTATAAGTATATACCTACTTTAAGGGAAGAGGCTTCGAGTATACCTTAGACTAGTTAATAATACGCTAGGTCCTTTTAGCTATAAGCTTATTAATTTCCTTATTTATAACCTCTTAAAATATACCTTAGAGTAGCTCTCTTAGCTTCCTAGCTTTAAAATAGTTACTTAGAGGCTTTAAGAGGTCTTCTATAAAGTATATTATTTTCTACTTAGCGTTTAGGCGCGTCTTAGAGTTATCCTATAGATATATTATAATAATAGAGTATAGAGTCTTATATATAAGAGTGCTTTTTATAATAGCTTTATACTAATTAGGTATAAAGGTTATGAAGAAAGCGTTCTAGCGGTTATCTAGTAAGCTCTTTTCTAAATAAAGAGTTATAAGGACTCTTAGGCGCTGCTCTCTAATACTCCGTTACGTTAGAGGCTTATAGTTAATCTATTAGTATTAATAATAGGTAGGTTAGGAATCTATTTTAGCTATTAAGGAGGAGTCTTATCTAGATTACTATAAGCTCTCCTCCCTAATAGGTACTTAAGTAGCTAGTTCTTAAGTATTTAAAATAGGTAAATATAGATCTATACCCTTAGTAATAGCATGCTATACTTCGGGGTAGGGCTCTAGTATTAATAGAGGGTTTAAACTTAATCCTAGTATGCTTTTAGGATTAGGAGTTTATTTAGGAGTAAGTAGTCCTCTCTATATTCTAGCTAGTACGCTCTTAGGCTATATTATAGTAGTAGTACGAGGCGCTTCTAAACCGTGGGAAGTAGCTAATATAGAGGACTTAAGCCTACTAGTAGTTTATTTATTTATTATAAGGTTGCTATTTACTTCGTTAAGTACCCCTAAGGTCTTAAGGACTATATTAGAGGATTTAATAGGTATTTTAACCTTATTAATAATTATCTAGGCGCTCTAGATATCTATAGCCTCCTTCTTATTATTTAGAGAGTAGAATTTTAACTTATTAAAGCGCACGTTATATATAATAATAACCTAGTTAAGCATAGGAACCTAGATCCTATATAGGTTATGCGTTTCTAGTATATATCCTACGAGGTATCTAAGATAAGCCCTAGGGTTAACCTTATAATAGCGTCTCCTAATACCTTTTTTATAACTCCCTTTAAGGGGGTAAGCTCTATAGCTATAGGTATATAAGCCTCCCTAGTATGGGCGTAGGTCTCGGTATATAGTAAGCGCGAAGTCTAGTTATTACTATTAGAAATAGTTCTAGAACTACTCGAGTTCTATTTAAATAGGGCTTTACTAGTTATTTATAGCGCGCAGGCTAATATTAAAAACGAAGACTACTACTCTCTAAGCCTCTAAGATAAGGTACTTTAGTAAGTAAGTAGTAGTTAGTATTATAAGCGCTTTTAATATAATTTCTAAGCTAGCGCGCTCTCTACTACCTATAGGCTCCTTAGTATTTACTAGTAGGAGCTTAAGATTAATTCCAAGCTCCTCTACTTATTATTTATATTAAGTAAAGCTTTATATAGCGATAATAGCGCGCTTAATATTATAATAGATCTTATAAATAGTAAGTCCCTACTATCTTTATACCTAGCGTTTAAATATCTAGAGCGCCTTAAATACTTTATTATACTCTTTTAAGACTAGGGGAATTCTAAAGAGTCTTCTACTATACTTATCTTTAATAAGGAGTATCTAGGCGTATAGTCTGCTAAGCTTTTAGTAGTTAAAGAGGTCCTAAGCTATATAGTAATAGGGATAGGGAGATCTAGCCTTAGATTTACTACGCGAGATAACTTACTAAGTATATATTTAAGCGTAGAATTTATATTAAATATATAATAGAGTCTTAATCCTTACCCCCTAAGTATTATATACGAGGCGTTTAAGAGCGCTCTAGCCTAGGTAACTAGCTTAGAGGTACTATAGTTATATATTATTAGACCTTTTAGCTACGTAGTAATATAAGGGGCGCGTTAGCTTCTAGTTATTCGAGAGGGCTATAATACCTATACTACTTATAGGAATACTTAGACTAAGCAGGTAAGTAGAGATAGGGTTATATTTAAAGAAGACTAGGTTGCTCTTACGTAGTAGCTACTTTATATAAGTAGACTTACCTAGCTTACTAAACTATAGAGAGTAGTTATAGCTATTATACTAGATGCCCGTTTTAAAGAGGAGCGCTTCTAAGATAACGTTAGTATATATATTTTTAATGATAGTAATATTATTTAAGGTTAGAGCGCTCTTTTTACCTATTAAGGTATCTTTAAACGCGCCCTAGATAACCTAAGTACCCCTCCTAATAATTAGTATGCTCGTGCTACTAACTTTAATTACCTCGTTATTATATAAGTATATAAAGGTACTTAGAACTAGCTTTCTTTTATTATTAATAATATAGAGAGCTCTATAGTTATCTAGAATAATGCTATTAGAGAGAGTATATAATCCTTTAAAGAACGTAAATACTATAGAATAAACTTAGGTTACTTAGCTTTTATCTTTAAGAAGGCTTTAGTTAATAATATAATAGGAAACGTTATTAGGAAGTCGCTCTTTATTACTAGCGCTACTACTACTACTACTATTACCGCGCCCGCCTTAGCTACTACTATAGCGTCCGCTATAGCTATAGTTAGATAAGTATTAACCGCTCTTCTAAGACTCCTTTATAATCTATCCTATATATATAAGGTTATTATAGATATAGCCCTACTATAGGGATATTACTATCTCCCGTATATACTACGCTTTATCCTTCGGTATCTTATAATCCTTAAGGCTATCTTTTAGCGAGCTTATAAATACCTATTAAACGTAGCTATAGTCCTATAGGGTCTACCTATAGCATTATCCGCAGGGGTAGCTAGGGATCTTATTAGGCGTTACTACTAGAAAGGAAGTATCTAAAGCGGTTTATAAGGCTTAAGGTAGATCCTCTAAGTTAGAGTAGCCTATAAGGGTAATATATACTCTGAGTAACTTACTAGGACCCTTAGTAGAAGCTAGCTTACTATAGATCTTAGTAGTAAGGATAATTCTAAGCTCTTTAAGCGAGAGGTAAGGCGTTCTAATCTCTTCCGCTTAGGTAACTAAATCTAGCTAGTTCTAGGCTTATATAGGAGCGATCCTATAGCGTACTACCTTAAGAAAAGTATATCTACTACAGCTTCCCTTAGCGTTAGTAATATTCTAGCTTATTACTAGCTTATAGAGATAGTACTACTCTCTATACTACTTAGTAGGTTAAGTAGTATACTTAGCGCGCTTTAGGATATTTTTATAATCTTAGTATACTTATTCCTATATATTATTATTAGAGCGGGCGAGTTACTATTTAAGAAGGCGGAGTATATTCTAAAGGTTAATCTAGGACTTATTGTTCTTATTATTAAGCTTTATCCTTACTACCTCGAGGTAGACTATATTAATAATCTAATAGATAAGCGTTTAATAGTTATAATACGAGGCGATTTATAACGAGAGGTTTATACTATTAGTAAAGAGGTACTTAAGCGCGTCGCTCTACTTATCTTAGATATCCTCACGCTTAATAGGGGTTAATAGGGTTAGCTTTATAAGCTTAGGAGTAGTAAGGCTTACTCTACTAGCTTACTAAGGAGTATTAGACTCCTCGCTCTTAATAATATTAATAGAGTTATTATACTTAGTTATCTTATAGAGCGTCTAAGAGGGATTCTCCTTAGCTTTCTACTTATAGAGGGCTACTTTATACTTAATAAAGTTAGTCTTATACTTAGCTTAGAGGTAGGTATTATACTTATTTATAAACTCCTAAATAGTTAGAGTGCTCTTAAGAGCGTTAAAAGGCTTATTAATATTAGGGCTATTAAGATTAAGATACTTCTAGATACCCTCGCTCTATATAGATAAGTATAAGTTAAGGTACTAGCGAGGCTAGTTAGTAGGGCTTTAGAGCCTAGCTTCTAGAGAGAAGGTTATTAAAGAGTATATAGCTATTATTACGAGGTTACTTTAAAAAAGGTAAAAGATAATAGGAGAAAAGCCGCTCGCCCTTTCCTAGGCTTAGAGAGGTTAGAGGGGTATTTATAAGCTATAGAGCTAGGCTTATAACTATTATAAGCTATAAGTAGGGGTAAGGGTAAGTTATAAGGAGTAACTATCTTAGCTATAGATTAGTGCGCGCAGAAAGCGTAGTAAAATAGTCTATAGTATGCGATTATATAATTACGCGCTATAGCGTATAGCTACTATAGCCTTATAAGGCTAAGAGTGCTATAAACCGCATCGCGATATCCCTAGAATCTTAAACTTTTAAACTAAGAAATAAAAAGAAAGGAAACTAAGAATAGGTTTATAAATTATTAACTAAAATAAGAAATAATAAAAGAAACCTTATATATCCCCTAGATCCTCTATCTTAATATACTCCTTCTCTTTCTTTTTTATTATCTTAGGAATCTTAATAATTATTTATTATTTAGCTTTTAAAGCTTTAATTACCTTTTCTAAATCCTTTAAATACTACTTTGACCGTATTACTAATTATGATAAATCCTCCTCTTTCTCCTAATTGCTCTAGGTACTATAGGTTCCTCCTCCTCTTTCTTAGGTATATAATTATTATACTCTTTATTCCCTAGCGCTAGGAAGACCTTCGCTAGGTTTCTTTCTAAATTAGATCTATAAATATCTAAATTACTTAGTTCCGAATACCTTTTAGGAGCTTAAATAAATTTATTAAGTTAATTCCTACTAAATATCTTTCTAACAATCCTATTACTTATTAATATTACTAATTAATATAATAGAGCGTTCGGAGCTTATAATAAGATATAGAAGGGGCCTTACTATTAGTAGTTAAGCTTTTTAATAGACGATTTGATAATAGAACCCTTAATTAAATACCAGTACTAAATTACTTACCTCTAGCCTCTCCTTTCTTATAGTCCTCTTATATTAACTATTAATTATTTTTTTAGCTTATTTTCTATCCTTATTAAGTTATAAGAAGGCTTATAGATATATTTAAACCTCCTCTTCCTTTATTATTACTAAATCCTAATTAAGAACCCTCTAGGTTAGTATTAAAGTCTTAATAGGAGTAATAGTCTTAAATCTATATAAAGGATGGAAAGGGCTAAAGCTAGTTAAAATATAAACGCTTAATTAGTTTATAAATAGGGCGGTAGGAAGTTAGGGTTAAGGGCCAAAATCTCTCTCTCCTCTAGTCTATATTAATAATATATAAGTAATTAGCTAATAACTAGTCTTAACTACTCTATTAGCCCTTAGGTTATATATAGATATTACTTTCCTCCTTATATTATATTTCTTATTAAACTTAATAATAGTATCCTTATTCTCTAGGCTTCTATTAATAACAAGTTTGCTATATAATTTATAATAATAAATAATCTCTTCCTAGATAAACTTAGTAATCTTAGCTAAAGTTACTCTCTTAAGCTAGTAAGCTTTAAGCTATTTTATTAATAGATCTATTACCTTAATAAGGTATTACTTACTTACTCTCTATATATCTAATAAGATCCTTATAAAGAGTAATCCCTTTAGGGAGCTATAAGTTCTTATATTATCTATATATTAAGCTCTCCTCTTTTAGTAATTAGGATAACCTTTCAGTAATTTACTAATCTCTATATATATACTAGCCTAGATATAGCAATTAAATAGTCTTCTAGCTATAGCTTACTTACCTTAATAATTACTCCCTTTATAAACCTTTATAATTAGCTTCTTCTATTACTTAGGATTATTAATAACTTATTATAATATTAGCTTTTAATTTATTAGTCTAGTAAAAAGCAGGTAATTATTAAGTTCGGAATTACGCCGCAGCCCCTTTGCAAAAAGACTATAACAAATTCACCTAGTTTATAAGTATAATTTAGGAAATACTATATAAGTATTTTAACTTATACCCTCTACTAGTTAAGGAAAATAATATAAAACCCCTATATATTCCTACTACTTATAAGCAAACCCTCTAAATATTATAAAGTTAGACGCGCGCTATACTGGGGCTAATTATATTAGAGCTTAACAGGCTACTAAGGCTCTTATAGCCTAGAAACGCCCTTACTAAACCTTCTAGTAAGGTAAAAGCTACTATATAAGATAACTCCTTAACTTAAAAGGTCGACCTTCTAGTAAGGTATTAAAAGTAAAAGCTACTATATAAGATAACTCCTTAACTTAAAAGGTTAACCTTCTAGTAAAGTGCTAAAGGTGCTATAAACGCTATTATATAAGAGGTAACTCTTTAACTAAAGAGGTCTTTCCTAAGAGGTTCTTATAGCTAGAAGTATAAGAAGCTCTACTACTATAAGCAGGGCTTTATACCTCTCCCTCTTCCTTATCCTTATCCCTATAACCTATAATAAATCCTTAACTATATTAGTACTAGACCTTATATATAAAAACGCTAAGCTTACATAAGGTATACCTTTTAATATTAATAATATACGAGAGCTTATATAAGAGTTTAGTATTAATATAATTAATAAAACCCGCTCCTTTTTTAATTACTTTATTATATATAGAGAGCGTATTATTAGTATAGCCCTTAAGAGAGCTCTTATTAATACCCCTAGAGGGGATACTTATTATTATATTATAGCTAAGTAAATAGACTTAGTAGTAGAAGCTAGGTAGGTCTTTATATACCCTATAGAGTAGCCCTTCTTTAAGCAGGTCCTCTATACTATTAAAGCAGAGGTAGCCTAGGTCCCTTAAGGCTTAAACGTTAATAAGTATAGCTTATGCCGACTGCTTTAATATAGAGAGAGTGTTACTAACGATAGTATAGCTATGAAGATAGTAATAACTAGCGGACGAAGCGGTAATAGAGGTGGTATTAGTAGCGTGGGTAGTGCGCGAGAGGATAAGTTAATAGTTTCGTAGTTTAAATAATTAAAAACTACGTTATTATTAATATAAAGTTAAAGATCGTAAGGCTATCTAGTATAATAGGTATATATTAGTATAGCTATAGTTAGGAAAGTTATAATCACGTGACCGAAGGCTATATATTATCAGGAGGCGCGGAGTTAGAAGGTCTATTGCACTTAAGCAGGTAAAATTACTATGCAGTGGCTAGAGGCTATAGGTTTATAATTATTATAAGAGAAAGTAGTATCTATAGCTATAATAACTTTAATATCTTTTTAATATACTAACTTATACTTCCTCTTAGGTACTTTCTTTTTTAATATTCTTTTCTTAGGTCTGCGAACATAGTATTAATAATTAATACTATAGCTATTATATCTTACTATATACCCTATACTTATAATCGCTTTATAGATCTTATTAAGCTTAAAAGTAACTTCGTTATAGATTATAATCTCTAGGATTTTATTAAAAATTAATCTAAATTCTTTAAAAATAGTAATAACTTCTTTATCTAGGTCTAATTATTACTTAACTTTATCTAGTAAGTTATAAGAGCTTTTAAAAGCTTATTAAATCGCTTTAATATCCTAGTATACCCTTAATACTCCCTAGTATTATATCTAGCTCTTCCTTATCTTTAGCTTTATTAACTTATTAATTATCTCTTATAAAATCTAAGCTTATTACTATATTAGGTTTATTAGTAGTAGCCTTTATTTCCCCTCCTCTATAGGAGATAAGAGGGTATATTAACGCTATAAAGAAATAAAGTAGTCTATCTTAGTAATAATTTCTAAAAGGTAAGAAGTTAAGTCTCTTATATAGAATAAGAGCGGGATATTAATTTTAATATTCCTAGACTAAAGGACTCTAATAATCTAGTTCTATATATAATCTAGTGTTATTTAAGTCTTTAAGATAAAGGGAGCTCCTAGTACTAGGTCTATATTATAAGTATTTTTAGGGAAAACGAAAAAGCTAATATCTTAAATCTAATTACTACTAATATAAATATTATTTAGAATTATACTTATAAATTAGGTCCTCCGCTCTCTATTAGTAATTCCGCAGATCCCTATATTTATCTTGGCTATATCTCTCTATAAGCTTAGGCACCTAATATAACTTTTACGAATAAGGTTAATAATAGAGCTATTATTAATAATCCCTCTAATTAGTATATTTATAAGGTTATAAAGGGTAATAATAATCTACTAGTAGGTTATAATAAAGTCTAGGATAGTAATACGTCTTAGTAGTAGAAGTAATATAGAATTCTAATCTTCTATTATAATACTTATTTTAAAAATAGGATTAATTATATAGTAGTTAAATTAAGTTACCTTAGTCTATAAATCCTTAGGTAAGTTTATAGAGATAGCTACTAAAGTCGCTTAGCCTTTAGAATAGTTCTTATTATTATTCTATTAATCTATTTATTCTTATAGTTCCTTATTATTAACTCCTATTTTATTAAATTAATCTAGAAGCGTTATATTAATAAGAATAAAGACCTCTTACGCCTTTAAGTTATATCTATCTTTATACTTATTAATTATAGCTTTAGTAGCGTTATAAACTATTCTATCCTAATTAGGCTAGTTCTAATAAAAGAAGGCTTTAGGGATAGTTACTTTACTATTTACTCTCTTATTATATAGCTTAAAGGTAAGAGTATAGCTAGTTTGTAAATTACTATATTAAATCTAAGGCTTATTTTATTTATCTTACTTCTACTACTTAACTTATTCCTTAGGGGCGTCTAGTAGTATAGCGTCTTTAGCTTCTTCCTTATTATCTAATAGCTTTATAACTCTCTAAGTAATTTAAATAAGAGGGTTTTAACTTATAAGTAGGTCTACTATCTAGGGAGACTAGTAATAATAAGTATTATAAGGTTCTATATAATAACCCCTAGCTTTCCCTCTTTTTATAATAGTAATATCTTCTACTAGGTTAATATACTAGTTATTTAGCTTAAAGCTAAAGAACGATATATTTATAAAATTATATAATTATATAATATCTTTTAATAAATTTATAAAGCTAATAGATAGTTTAGGGTATATCTTATTATAATTAATAACTCCTATAACCTCCTCTAGAAGCTTTAGCTACTACTTTTCCACTAACTTACTTATAGTAACTATATAGTATATAAGGGTATCCTTATTAATTAGGATATAATTTAGAATCGTCTAGCTATTAGTTAATTTATAGTTATAGCCTTTATTAATAATACCTATCTTAACCTTAGTGCTTATATCTAGGGTGCTAATAAAGTAATAGGGCGATATATAATAATAAACCCTATTCTAGCTAGCCTTGAGATACTTAATATAGCTAATAATAATATAGTTAATAGCGCTATAAAACTAGTAAGCCCTTATAGCTTAAAAAGGCACGTACTATAATAGTCTATCTTATTAAAAGCCTCTATAACCTCTTCTTGCTCTACCTCTTCTAAATCCCTAGTATTACTAGTATCCTCTTTAATAATCTCTACGTCTAGCTTATAGGTTAAAATACTACTATTATTAGTTTTAAGTTTATAAATAATCCTAAGATTATTACTTATAAGGTTTAATAGCTTTTATAATATTTAGATTAAAGGTATTATCTCCTTAGCTAGTAACTCTCTTAATAAGGGTTAAGATATCTATCTTATAATTAGCCCTATTAATATTTAGGGTCCTAAAGTTCTCTATAAGAGAGTTAATAATTAAGCTAGTAATCTAGGCTATAGAGGGTTCCTTAGCTTTAGCCCTTTACCTTATTAGAATTATCTTTATAAGGACTTAAAGCGTTATTATTAGTTTAGGCTTAATAAGGCTAGATAACTACTAAAGTTCCTAGTAGGTAGTAAACTATTTAATTAGAGCGTCTTCTACTATAACTTACTACTTTAAAATAACCTCTATAAGCTAGTAGCTAAGACTTTAGGCTATAGCTCTTATAGCTCTGTCTAAGAATTAGTAATAAGTAATATAAATAAGCTTACTATTAGTAAGTTCTAGGTCTCTATACTAAATAGCTCTTTATTAAAGCTATTAAATAGTAGTAATTAACGCTATAACCTAGGAAGGGTTATTATCCTTAATATAAGATCTTATAACTAGGTTCTAAAGGTCCTTATTAGGGTCCTAACGAAACTTTAGGTCTATAAATCTAAACTAGTATAGAAGTTTTTCCTTAGCTTCCTTCTAGGTCTTAGCTTTATTAATATAAGATTTTGCTATATCTTAATAGTCACTAGAGCTATATATTGAGTTCGGAATTACGCCGTAGCCCCTTTGCAAAAAGACTATAATAAATTCACCTAGTTCGTAAGTATAATTCAGGAAATACTATATACGTATTTTAACCTATACCCTCTACTAATTAAGGAAAATAATATAGGAATCCTATATATTCTTACTACTTATAAGTAAACCCTCTAAATATTATAAAGTCAGACGCGCGCTACACCGGGGCTAATTATATTAGAGCTAAACGGGCTACTAAGGCTCTTATAGCCTAGAAAAGCTACTATATAAAATAACTCCTTAACTTAAAAGGTCGACCTTCTAGTAAGGTACTAAAGGTAAACGCTACTATATAAGAGGTAACTCCTTAACTAAAGAGGTCTTTCCTAAGAGGTTCTTATAGCTAGAAGCATAAGAAGCTAAGCAGGGCCTTATACCTCTCCCTCTTCCTTATCCTTACCCCTATAACCCACGATAAATCCTTAACTATATTAGCACTAGACCCCGGATATAAATATACTAAGCCTAAGCGAGGTATACCCTTTAGTATGAATAATATAGAGGGGGTTACTAGAGAGTTTAGCCTTAATATAATTAATAAAACCCGCTCCTTTATTAACTACTCTACTATATATAGAGAGTATATTATTAATATAGACCTTAAGAGGGCTTACCTTAATACTCTTATAGGGGACTCTATAAGGTATAATAGTATTAGAGCTAAGTAAGTAAACTTAGTAGTAGATATTTAGTAGGTTATTATTTACTTTATAGAGTAGCCCTTCTTCGAGCAGGTCCTCTATATTACTAAGGTAGAGGCGGCCTAGGCAGCCTAGGCCTATTAGGGGAACGTCGGTAAGTACGGCTTATACTAATAATATAGAGAGAGCGTTACTAACGACGGTATAGCTACTACGAAGGCGTTAGCTAACCCGATTAAATAAGAGGACTAGCGGATAAAGCAGTAATAGAGGTAGTATTTAATAGCGGCGCGGGTAGTATATAAGAGGATAAGTTAATAGTTTTATAGTTTGAATAATTAAAAACCACGTTATTATTAATATAAAGTTGAAGATCGTGAGGCTATCTAGTGTGATAGGCACGTATAAGTGCGGCTATAGTTAGGAAAGGTAGTTAGTAACTTGGAAGGTTATTAGGTTACGATCACGTGACCGAAGGCTATGTATTAATAGGAGGCGCGGAGTTAGAAGGTCTGTTGCACTTAAGCAGGTAAAATCACTATGCAGTGGCTAGAGGCCCTAGAGCTATATATATAGACCTCGTTCTTTATATTATTATTAGTCTTATAATAAAGTTTTAAAAGGCTCTTATAGTTAGTAATAAAGTCTAAGATATTAGTACTAATAAACTCAGGCGCTCTAGTTAAATAGGGAGTTACTACTATAATAATAAGGCGTCTTATAAGGAGATTAATAAGGGCTATAATATTCTAATTAGTATAACTTCCTTTAGGGGAATATAGAATACTTAAGGGTATTACTCCTATCCTAGAAGTAGGATTTATAGGCCTATCTAGATTATTATTAGAAGCTAGTTACCCTATAGTATAAGTATATATCTTATTAAATAAAGCTCTTATAAATCTCTCTTTAAGCTATTTCCCCTTATTAAAAGAGGATCTAGTATCTAAGTTAGCTAAGGAAGAAGAAGATATAATACTTATAGGTCTATAAATATTAAAGTTAATATTATATAG
>JAVHLU010001481.1:0-29787 GCA_036785755.1 Colletotrichum ledebouriae
TAAAGTATTATTAAAGAGATATTATATGGGTATATAACTATATATACTATAGTTATTTATTAAGGTTTATATAAACCTTATAGGATTATTATAGAACTTTTAAGATATACCTTCGGTATTCTTATAGTAAGCTTATAATCTAAAAGATTAAAAATAGCGTAGTATAGAGGATCCATATATAATAATATTAAAAAAGCTATTAATAGTTAATCGCGAGTCTTTAGGTTAAGGTATATATTAGACTTACAGGGCGCTAGGGTTCTAAGTTTAGTACCTCGTTCAATCTTTAATAGGTAAGGAGCGTTATTAATAATAGGAACGAGCGGTGAATTAACTATATATATATATATATATACCCTTTATGCTTTAAGCTAAATAGAAGGGACTCTATTTTACTAATAATATATTAATTTAAAAAGTAGAGCGATTATATAGCGTAATAATTATATTTCTAGTAGTATATATATTATAAACTTTTAAAGGGACTTTTAAGTAGATCTAAGAAGGAATTCGAATATTATTATAAGATACGATCTAGATATATAATTCTAAGCTTAGGATATTAAGCCTATTAGGTATATTAAAGTCTTATTTTATAAGTAAGGTAGCATCTAAATAAGGGATAAGCTATATACTTATATAAAGCTTAGTAGTTATTATATAAGTATTAGGTTATTATCCTTATATAAGGATAGAGAAGGTTATCTGGGCGATAATCTTAAGGCTTTTAATACCTTAGAGCTTAAATACCTTAGGCTCTCTTAAGAGGGTATAGAACTACTATAAGCAGGCTTTACGTATAACTAAGTAGTCTATGCTAATATTAATATAGATTATAATTAGTAGTCTATTGCAACGGCCTTAGATAATAATCTTAGTATATATATAATAATATAAACGTATAACTATATATTACTAGGGCTTAATAGGATTAATAAGCGTTATATTTAGCTAAGGGGATAGAAGGGTCTAATATAAGAAGTTACCCTTAAAGTTAGTATATAGCTTACCGTTATAAAGATAGGTTTTATAATAGCAGATTCTAGGATCCTTAAGGAGCGAATTTTAGAATAGGTTAATATTAAAAAAGGGTACTTATCCTTATATCTAGGGATATAACCTAGAGGGTATTTATAATAATAAGCGGGTTAAGTAACTGGGTTAACTAGGTTAACGTGCTTAGGATTATCTTCCTATTACTCTTATTTATCCTCGTTATTAGTACTAATAACTAAGTCTTCTTTATATAAGTCTAAATCCTCGCTAGCTTTAATATACTAGATATAGTTAAAGTCGCCCTTATTTAATAAAGTATATACTTCCTCTTCTGCTTACTTATAACTAGTCCCTTTTATTATATAGGCTAAAGGGTAACTAGGCGGTTAAGGATACTAAACGCGTTAACTAGGCTATTTACGTTAGTATTTAGGCCTTTATTATTAGTTAAACTAAATTTCCTTATAGGAGAAGCTTAATAAGGGTTTAGTAGTAATATTAATAGCTTGCTTTATAGATCTTAATAATAATAAGCTAGTTATAGTCTCCTTTAGATTTATATAGTATAGATAATAAGTAGTAATAGTATAGCTTATTCTTAAGGTCTCTTTTAGCGATAATTACGTTAAACTAGTTCCTATATAAGTTATTTTAATATATAGTTAGACTAGGGCTTACTAGGATCTTTTAGTAACTATTTAATACTAACTAGGGACTATCTTCTATCAGCTTACGATAAACCTATTATAATTTATCTTATTAGTTAGTTAAGGAATACTAATAACTAGCTCTATATCTATCTTATTATATATAATAGTTAATACCTTAGCTTTACTCTCCTTAGTATCCTTATAAAGTTAAGCTACCTTAGTTATCTCGTACTAAATATTATATTAATTATATATATCGCGTAGAGTATACCTCTCCTTTATTAAACGTACTTTAGTAATTTCCTATAATAAGCGAAAACGTTTAAGTAATAACTCTTTCTAATAATCTAATCTATAATTAGGGTCCTTACGTTCCGCCTTCTTATCTAATATTAGGTTAATGTAGTATTAGTTTAATATATACCTTAATGGGGTTTAATAAAAGTTAAGGGTAGCTATAGCTAGGTTATTATTATCTAATTTAATATAGCTATTAATAGCGTTAATAAAACGGTATATATTCTAGTAGACGGTCTTTAAACTACTATTAATATATATATTATTAACGTCGTTATTATATAAGGGTAGATCGAATAACCTAATTATATTAGTCTTAAAACGAGGGGTACTACGCCTAGGTTTTATAACTAATATACTAGTTATTACCTATACTACTCCTTTCTTATTTATAGAGAGAAGGAATATAAGGAAGTTATAGCTTACTTAGAACCTATTAGGGTTAGATAATAGTTTAATATTATCTCTTAGCCTAGCTAGTAGTTAAGGGTATTAATTACCTTAGCTATTACTACTACTATAGCTAGGGCTACCTCCTCTACTATTTTAGCCCTTAGGGTTACTATTATTACCTCTATTACTAGGATCTCTAGGTAGTATAAGTAGTAGTAGTAGTAGAGGAGCGTCCTCTATATATTTAATATCCTAATTATATCCCTTGCTTTTATTAAGGTTTAATAATCTAGCTTCTAGTTCCTAGGCGCCTATCTTACTATATTACTTACCCTAGCTATAGATATTAGAGTAACTCTATAAGTTACTTAGCTTAGGTATAAGAGGGCTACCTATTCCTTTTCCTTAAGTTAGGAATAAAATACTTAATATATCTTTAGTTTCTTTAAATAATATATAGAATATATTTAGGCTTAGCTCTAGTATTAATATAATAGTTATATCCTTTAATATAAGTTTAAGAGGTAGGAGTTATAAATTATTTATAAAACTTCGTTTAAACTTATAATATTCCTCTAGAGTTAATAGGAGTATTAAGAAACCTTTAGGGATTATTATTATATTAAGTTTAAATATAGGTTTTAAGATATCTAGCTTATTTATAGCTTTAGCCCTTAGGGTCTTATAGCTTCCTCTCTCTTTATCCTCTTTAAAAAGGAGTATTAAGTCTAGGATCTAGCCCTATTTAGTTTCTATCTTAATATATTAATAATAATAAGGGAGGTTAAGGTAATATTATTATCTAATAGTATTAGTAAATCGTTATAGGTTAGTTATCTATACTTCTAGGACTTTACTTTAAATATATTAAGTAGTCTTATATATTTTCCTATATAGTAGTAACTTTTAAATATATTTATAGCAGTTTACTAAATATTATTTAAAGTTCTTATTGAGCTCGGAATTACGCCGCAGCCCCTTCGCAAAAAGACTATAACAAATTCACCTAGTTCGCAGGTATAGTTTAGGAAACACTATATAGGTATTTTAACCTATACCCTCTACTAGTTAAGGAAAATAATATAAGAACCCTATACGTTCCTACTACTCGTAAGTAAACCCTCTAAATATTATAAAGTCGGATGCGCGCTGCACCGGGGCTAATTATATTAGAGCTAAATAGGCTACTAAGGCTCTCGTAGTAATACCCTTGCTAAACCTTCTAGTAAGGTAAAAGCTACTATATAAGATAACTCCTTAACCTAAAAAGTCGACCTTCTAGCAAGGTACTAAAGGTACTATAAATACTACTATATAAGAAGTAACTCCTTAACTAGAGAGGTCTTTCCTAAGAGGTTCTTATAGCTAGAAGTATAAGAAGCTCTGCTACTACGAGCAGGGCTTTATACCTCTCCCTTATCCTTATCCTTATCCCTTAACTATATTAATACTAGACCCTATATATAAATACGCTAAGCCCGAGCGAGGCACGCCCTTTAGTATAAATAACATAGAGGGGATCGCTAGAGAGTTTAGCCTCGATACGATTAATAAAACCCGCTCCTTTATTAACTACTCCGCTATATATAGAGAGCGTTTAATATAGAGAGAGCGTTGCTAATAACGGCATAGTTCTAGCAGACGAAGCAGTGATAGAGGCGGTATTAGCGGCGCGGGTAGTGCGCGAGAGGAAAAGTCAATAGTTTCGTAGTTTAAATAATTAAAAACCACGTTATTATTAATATAAAGTTAAAGATCGTGAGGCTATAGGTACGTATAAGTACGGCTATAGTTAGGAGAGGATCACGTGACCGAAGGCTATATATTATCAGGAGGCGCGGAGTTAGAAGGTCTGTTGCACTTAAGCAGGTAAAATCACTATGCAGTGGCCAGAGGCCTTAAAGTTCTTATAAATAATAGCTATAATACTTATTTTTATAGCTAACTTAAGGAAGGTATACTTATTCTAAGTAAGTAGTATATAGAACTTATTAGAGTATTACTTAAGCGCTATTATAAAGTTTATAATAATTTAATAATTAATAGGTTCTAAAAGGTTAGACTTAAGACCTTTTTTAACCTTATAATCTAAGAGTAGGTTATAAGATATTATTATTAGAGACGTTTATTATCTCTTTAGAATATTCCTTAGTTAAGGAAATATTTAAGGTTTAATATCTCTTAGGGATATCTCCTAGTTAAGGGAAATAGTAAAGGGTTAATATCTCTTATTAATATTTCTTAGTTAAAGGAAAGGGGGAGTTTAGAGGCTTTTAATAATAGATAATACCTATAGGTACTAACTACTAATATATTACTTTATATAAACTTAATAGGGTTAGCTATTTATATAGTTAAGTACTTTCCTTAATTATAAGGGATATCCTTAGTTATGAGGGGATGTAGCTAACTATTATAGTTATACTATTAATTAATATAGTCTATATAGTAAGTAAAAAATATAGGTAAAAGTTCGATAATTCTAGAAGGTTTTCTCCTTAAAGGCGATAAGCCCTTTTATAAGGGTTAACGCGTTTAGGTACGTTTAACGCGTTGAACGCGTTAGGCGCCCTTAAGCGGGATGGCTGCGCTGAGCGCGTTCGGTATTAGTATAAGTTAAAGTACTTATATAATATTTCCTAAATTATACTTATAAACTAGGTAAATTTGTTATAGTCTTTTTATAAAGGGGCTATAGCGTAATTCTAGCCTTAATAGCCTATAATATACGTACCTCCTATCCCTTATTATCTCTATTAGTATATATACTTCTTATAAGTATAGGAGCTAGTAGCTAGTAGGAATAGGTATTTATTAATATATTTATACCCTTATTAAGGTTAAATAGAGTTAGCTATAACTAGAATTAGTAAAACAAACTTTAACATATAATATAAAGTAGTTATTAAGGACTACCTTTAATCTTTAAAGGATCTCCTTATTTATTATCTTTATAAAGTACTTATAGATTTCAAGTAATATATAAGTTATAAAAGTAAATAGCTATTCCTTAGTATAGCTTATAATATACTTACTTCCTATCCCTTATTATCTCTATTAATATATATACCTCTAATAAGAGTAGGAGGTATATAAAAGATAGTATATTAAGAGGAGACTACTATATAAGGAAATTACTATACTACTTACTTATATTAAATACTAGATATTATAGTTAATATCATATTAGAAGAGCTAATAGCTAGCGCTCCCTAGTATTATTTCCTTATATTTAAGCTAGGTAACTAGGCATATCCTAAGATAGAATTAGGATATTATCCATGAGAATAGCTAAATCTAAAGTATAGCTACTAATATATCTTATTTAAGGTCCTTAAATATATTAATAAGTTAATATACTATGTTAATATTCTACTTAATATAAATATTTATCTAGTTATATCTATTATCTAACTTATACTAGTACTAGCTCCTAGTAGTAACCTATTTAACTATTAAGATAACTACTAAGGCCTAGTTAATATTAAAGAAGATAATAACTTTTATTAGCTTAAAATATATAAGTATTTTAAATTTAAAAATATCCTTAAGAACTAAACTCTTATATAAGGAATAATATAATATCTAGTTAAATAGAAAGGTTACTTATTAATATATATTATTTTAATAGATAAGGATGCTATTAATATAAAGAAACGTATTATTATATTTAAACGTAAGGAATAAGAAATAGAATAGCTCTATAAATAGGTATAAGCTTAAAGGCCTATTTAATAGAGTATTAAACTAGTTCTTAAACCTAGTAAAGGACTACTAAAGTATCTAAGAGGAAGGTTTTAAAAGGATATTATAGAATAATAGAATATATATTATAAATAAGGGACCTGCTATTTAAAGCGTCTTAAATAGATAATTAAACTAAAAAGAATATTATAACTAAGGCCTTATTATAAAATAAAGACGTTTAGCGCGCTTAGCGTATCTAAGGGCTTTACTCTAATAATAATAATATTTATATCTAGCCTAATAATAATAATAACTATACCTATTATACCTTCCCTCTAGGCCTCTAGCCACTGCATAGTGATTTTACCTGCTTAAGTGCCATAGACCTTCTAACTCCGCGCCTCCTGATAATACATAGCCTTCGACTATATAATTCTCTCCTAACTATAGCCGTACTTATACGTGCCCGTTAGTTAATAGCCTCACGATCTTTAACTTTATATCAATAATAACGTGGTTTTTTAATTATTTAAACTACGAAACTATCGACTTTTCCTCTCGCGCACTACCGCGGGGCCGTTAAATACCGCCTCTATCACCGCTTCGTCCGCTAGTCGTTACTATCTTTACTATGCCGTCGTTAGCAACGCTCTCTCTATATTAAAGCGAGGGCTATGCTAACGATACGCTCTCTATATATAACGGAGTAGTTAAAGAAGGAGCGGGTTTTATTAATTATATTAATACTAAACTCTCTAGCGAGCTCTCGCGTATTATTAGTATTAAAGGGTATACCTCGCGTAGGCTTAGCATTTCTATATATAAGGTTTAGTATTAATAGAGTTAAGGGATAAGGATAAGGAAGAGGGAGAGGTATTAAGCCCTACTTATAAAGCTTCTTATATTTCTAGCTATAAGAACCTCTTAGGAAAGATCTCTTTAGTTAGGGAGTTATCTTATATAATAGCTTTTATAATACCTTACTAGAAGTTTAACCTTTTAGGTTAAGGAGTTATCTTATATAGCAGGTTTTCTAGGCTATGAGAGCCTTAGTCGCACGTTCGGCTCTGATATAATTAGCCCCGGTGCGGCGTGCGTCCGACTTTATAATATTTAAAGGGTTTACTTATAAGTAGTAAGAATATATAGGGTTCTTATATTATACTAATAGAGGGTATAGGTTAAAATATCTATATAATATTTCCCGAATTATACCTACGAACTAGGTGAATTTATTATGGTCCTTTTGCAAAGGGGCTGCGGCGTAATTCTAAACTTAATACCTTCCCTCTGAAAAGCTTTCTACCCTTAGTACTATAAGAACTTTTATAAACATAACTACCCTCCTTATTTATAAGTTAATCCCTACTCTTATTTAACTAATAAGAGAATTTAGCGCTTAAGTATATATATATATAAAATAAATTTATATTACTAAATAACCCTATTAGGTATTACTACTGCTTTTACTAGCCTAGTATTAAGTAAACCTTTCTCTCTATATATATATTTTTACTAAAAGCATTACTACCTTTATCCCCTTTACCTTATAATTATTATACTCACTCCTCTTATTTTATTACTATTATCCTCTAGATATTAAGGATCCTTACTAATACTTAATATTATTATATATACTTAGCGCTTCTAGAGCGACTTATAATTTTATACCTAGTTATTATTTAACTTCTAATAAATACCGATTTAAATAAGAAGATATTAAGTATATTATACTTAATTATATCTACTACTATCTACTTTTTATTAAAATCTCCTATAAAAGGCTAGGATATTATATTTATAATTATAAGGTTTTCAAGCGCTCTCTTAACTAAGAAACCTAGTATTATAATACTAGCTATAATACGTTAAGCACCCTATTTATTATCTACCTAATAACTAACATATATTCTATAATCTAATTACTATTTATTAACTAAATTAAGTTCTATTACTAATTTCCTAATATTATGTTAAACCTTAAGTAGCTTTCTCTCTATAACGTTATATAGAACTCCCTTATATACTACTTATATTATAATATTACTATTACTAGCCTACCTATTTCTATTAAGTCTAGAGAGGCCTTAAGTAGAGATAAAAAACTTATTAATACTAAACGCGCTTAAGCTAAGAAATCTATTAAAGCTACTTAGCCTAAATAAGCCTTTAACTCTAGCTAATTTAACTAAGTTATTAATACTACTAAGTATACTAAACTATAATTATTAACTAATATTAATATAGCTAGTACTAGATTAACTCCTATTAAATAGAATAAGACTAATAAAATAGCTACCCATAAGAAGTAAGCTACTAGTATTAGTACTCCTAATGTAATAAATACTATTAAGACTATTAAAGGAATATAAACCAATAGCAAATATATTAGCTATATCTCTATCTTACTAAATAGTTATAAAGATACTTAAATCGCGCTAGCTATAGTAATCTCTAAGGGCTATACTAATAATATTAATAAGATCGCGCTTAACTTAGGCTAGTTTATTAAGTTAGCTACTAAGAAGTTTAAAGCTATTATAGTAACTATCACTAGGGGACTAATTAATAAGATCTTAGGCTTTCTTAGAGCTAAGTAGTACCTTACTATTAAGTTATTTAATAAGTATATAGCTTTAGCTATAAGCTTAGATACGCCCTAATATTAACCCTTTCTCTAATATTAGCCCCTATACTACCTCTAATATACTTAGTGCTACTATAATACCTAATACTACCTCTAGTATTAAAATAGTTATTATTACTAACTAGTAGTTATAAACCTATATCTCTAGCGTTTATTACCTCGCCTATTCTTATATAAAGTTCATAACTATATAAGAGGTAATTAATATTTACCTTTAGCGCGTTTACTTCTTTAATATAACTAACCTTATTACTATTTAATACTCTAAGCGCCCAATCCTCTATACCCTTATTTAGAATAATATAATTATTCTAAGCCCTTATATATATATTAGAACCCTTAACTTATTTATTACTAAATATATTATAAGTCACTCTAACTTCGGCGCTATATTATTACTCTTTATTATTAAATAGATATTACGCTACGAGTTTCTTAGTATTTATACTAAGAATAATATATATATTAGCTAGGCTATAATTAATAGTAATAACCCTAGCGCTATCTATATCCTTCTAGATATTAATAATACGAAGATTATAAATATAGCTAACTTCTAATATAAATATACTACTAACCTCTAAGGCCTCTATATTATTATTACCCGACTTACTACCTTAATTATTATAATTAAGAATAATAGTATTATAAAGTTATATCTTAGGATTAGGAATAAGTCTTATTACTAGTTCCTTAAGTAATATTAAGATAATGCTTAACTAGCTAGTACTTATAATATTAATATTAACTAACTCCTAGCTATTACTAAAGAGATTATTAATAATAAGAATAAGAAATACCCTAACCTACTAAAGCTAGCTAATACTACTCCTATAGCACCTTTAACCTAAAGTAGGATATATATAAGCTAGATAAAGTAAATAAGATTTAAGGTTACTTAAAGTTATATATATATAGTAATATAGCTCTATTTATTACTATATTACTATAATAGGAGTTATAAATTAGATTTTATATTATATATTATAGTTAACGCCTTTCTCTTCCCATATTAAGTTCGGAATTACGCCGCAGCCCCTTTGTAAAAAGACTATAATAAATTCACCTAGTTCGCACGCATAATCCGGGAAATACTATATAGGTATTTTAACCTATACCCTCTACTAGTCAAGGAAAATAATATAGGAACCCTATATATTCCTATTACTTATAAGTAAACCCTCTTAATATTATAAAGTTAGAGATATACCGCACTAGGGCTAATTATATTAGAGCTAAACGGGCTACTAAGGCTCTTATAGCCTAGAAACGCCCTCGCTAAACCTTCTAGTAAGATAAAAGCTACTATATAAGATAACTCCTTAACCTAAAGAGATCTTTCCTAAGAGGTTCTTATAGCTATAAGTATAAGAAGCTTTATAAATAGAGCCTTATAACTCTGCCTCTTCTTTATCCTTATCTCTTAACTATATTAGTATTAAACCTTATATATAAAAACGCTAAGCCTGCGCGAGATACGCCCTTTAATATTAATAATATATAAGAGCTTACTAGAGAGTTTAATATTAATATAATTAATAAAACCTACTCCTTTTTTAACTACTCTATTATATATAGAGAGTATATTATTAGTATAGCCCTTAAAGGGGCTCTTATTAATACCCCTAGAGGGGATACTTATTATTATATTATAGCTAAGTAAGTAGACTTAGTAGTAGAAGCTAAGTAAGTTATTATATACCCTATAGAGTAACCCTTCTTCGAGCAGGTCCTCTATACTATTAAGGTAGAGGCAGCCTAGGCCCCTTAGGGCTTGAACGTTAGTAGGTATAGCGTATGCTAACTACTTATAGAGAGAGCGTTGCTAATAATAGCATAGCTGCTAAGTCGTTAGCTAGCCCGATCGAATAAGAGGACTACTAGCAGATAAAGCGGTAATAGAGGCGGTATATAACAGTAGCGCGAGTAGTATACGAGAGGAAAAGTCGATAGTTTCGTAGTTTAAATAATTAAAAACCACGTTATTATTAATATAAAATTAAAGATCATAAGGCTATTAATAGGCACGTATAAGTATAGCTATAGTTAGGAGAGTTATAATCACGTGACTAAAGGCTATATATTATTAGGAGGCGCGGAGTTAGAAGGTCTGTTGCACTTAAGCAGGTAACATCACTATATAGTAGCTAGAGGCCTCTCTTCCTATATAAGTAATTAATACTAAACGCGCTTAGCGTATTTATTCCGCCTAAGGGCGCTTAATATAACCAATATATTAAATATACCTAAAGATAGTAAACCTCCTTAAAAGGGTTTATTGCTTTTAAGGAGAAAACCTTTTAAAATTATAGAACCTTTACTTATATTTTTTACTCATTATATAGACTGTATTAGATATATAGAGAGTAAGTAAGTAGTATCTTATTAAGGTAAGGGATTTACTAATAAAATAGCTTAAAGCCTACTAGCTTAAGAGAGTAACTTTAGCTAAGATCGCTAAGGTTATCTAAAAAGAGATTATTTATTACTATAAATTATATAAGATACTATATAAATATCCTATAAAGCCTTATATAAAAAGACCTATATAATGTATAATAAATAAAGTACTTAGTAATATAGTATATAATATAGTATAGTATATTATAATGCTAATAATACTAGCTATACTATAGATAGAAAGGCTTAGAAAGTCCTAGAAAGCCCTATCTTTAATAAGCTTTCTAGCTAAAACTAAAAGAGGTTAAGCTATAGCCTTAATATATAACTAAGCCTAAATAGGCTAAATATATATATAATCTATTATATAAGTAATTATCTAAGCTATTATATAATAGAAGCCTCTAGAAGGCTTAAGATAAGTATAAATAACCCTCCTTTCCTCCTAGCTAGCTAGTTACTAGTTAATAAGCTAAAATAATACTTCTGTTAATACCCCTATTATATACGTAATTCTTAAAAGTAATTATATTATATAATCATATAACCTAAGAAATTATATAGCGAACCTATTATTAATAGAAGCCTAGAGAATAAGGATATTATTATTATACTTAATAAGAAATATAATATAAGGAGGAAGGCCTCTGGCCACTGCATAGTGATTTTACCTGCTTAAGTGCAATAGACCTTCTAACTCCGCGCCTCCTGATAATACATAGCCTTCGGTCACGTGATCTTACCGACCACCTTTCCTAACCACAGCCGCACTTATACGTGCCTATTACACTAGATAGCCTCACGATCTTCAACTTCATATCGATAATAACGTGGTTTTTGATTATTTAAACTACGAAACTATCGACTTTTCCTCTCGCGTACTACCTGCGCTACTAATACCGCCTCTATTACCGCTTCGTCCACTAGCTATACTATCGTTAGCAACGCTCTCTCTATATCATAGTTAGCGCAAGCCGTACTTACTAACCCCTAATAGGCCTAGGCCGCCTGGGCTGCCTCTGCCTTAGTAATACGGAGGACCTACTTAAAGAAGGGCTACTCTATAGGGTACGTAACAACCTGCTAAACTTCTACTACTAAGTTTACTTACTTAGCTCTAATACTATCGCGCCTTATAGAGTCCCCTATAGGGGTATTAAGGTAAGCCCTCTTAAGGGCTATACTAATAATACGCTCTCTATATATAGCGGAGTAGTTAATAAAGGAGCGGGTTTTATTAATCGTATCGAGGCTAAACTCTCTAGCGATCCCCTCTACGTTATTTATACTAAAGGGCGTGCCTCGCTTAGGCTTAGCGTATTTATATACGGGGTCTAGTGCTAATATAGTTAAGGGATAAGGATAAGGATAAGGGAGAGGTATAAAGCCCTGCTCGCAGAGCTTCTTATGCTTCTAGCTATAAGAACCTCTTAGGAAAGACCTCTCTAGTTAAGGAGTTACCTCTTATATAGTAGCGTTTACTTTTAGCACCTTATTAGAAGGTCGACCTTTTGGGTTAAGGAGTTATCTTATATAGTAGCTTTCGCAGCACCTTGCTAGAAGGTTCAGCGAGGGCGTTTCTAAGCCACGAGAGCCTTAGTAGCCCGTTCGGCTCTAATATAATTAGCCCCGGTGCGGCGCGCGTCCGACTTTATATAGTGATATTTAGAGGGTTTACTTGCGAGTAATAGGAACGTATAGGGTTCCTATATTATTTTCCTTAACTAGTAGAGGGTATAGGTTAAAATACCTATATAGTATTTCCCAAATTATGCCTGCGAACTGGGTGAATTTATTATAGTCTTTTTGCGAAGGGGCTGCGGCGTAATTCCGAGCTTAATAATATAAGGAGGAAGGTAATATTTATATATAACTTAAGGGCTAATAAAAGAGTTAAAACTATTTATTAGCTAATTACCTATATATTATTAATATAAACTAGGGGAGAGAGATATTAACTTTTAACTATACCTTCCTACTACCCTATTTATAAACCAATTAAGTATTTATATTTTAGCCAGGTTTAGCTCTTTCTATTTCCTATATAGATTTAAGCTTATTACTCTTATTAAAGCTTTAATACTAACCTAGAGGGTTCTTAATTAGAGGTTAATAATAATAAACGAAGAAGAGCATTAAATATATTTATAAGCCTTTTTATAACTTAATAAATATAAGACATGAGCTAAAAGGATAATTAATAATTAATATGAGAAAACTATAGAATATTATAATAATTAATATAAGAGGATTATAAGAAAGGAGAGGCTAGAAGTAAGCGATTTAATACTAGTATTTAATACTAAGGGTTCTATTAATAAATCGTTTATTAAAAAGCTTAACGACTAATAATAAGGCTTTTTTTATATCTTATTATAAGCTCTAAATATTCTATTATATTAATTAGTAATATTAATAAGTAATAAGATTATTAGAAAGATACTTAATAGAAGTTAACTTTATAAATTTATTTAAGCTTCTAAAAGGTATTAAAAACTAAGTAATCTAGATATTTATAGATTTAATTTAAAAGGAAATCTAATAGAAATCTTCTTAATACTAGGGAATTAATAGTATGATAATTATATACTTTATAAAGAGGAACAGGAACTTATAATACCTAGGGGAAGTAATTAGGAGAAAAAGGAAGACTTCTCCTTACCTTATTATTATACTTAATTCTATACTTATAATACTTATAAATACTTAGACTATTATATAAGTAACTCTCTTAAGTTTAAGAAACAAAGTAATTAATATAAGAAGTACCTAGTATAGAGATATATTTAAAATATAGTTTATAGATATAAAATTTAGTTATAAGATTCCTAGTAATATAAGCCTACTCTTTATAATAGATATAGGATATTATATTATAACTACCTTAGGATTAAATAAATAAGCTATATATAGCTATTATATACTAAAAGACCTTTACCTCTTATAATCTAGCAAGGCAAGTAATAGAAATATAGATAAAGGCTTAATAATAAAAGTCTCTAGACCCCTTAGTTACTTGAAATATTTATTCAAAATCCTACTTACTAAGATAAGCTATAAGAGACTGGCTTCCGGTAGCCGGCCTATATAAGCGCATATGTAGTGCATTCCAGCACGAAGTGCGCGGAATAGCGGATCTTTTGCGTGCGCATAGCGCAATAGGTTATTATATCGCTATAATATACTACCCGAAGCGTTATAATTTTCCGCGCACTTCGTGGGTCTTCTGGACTTAGCCCTTTTAGCTACGTAGAGGTTAGGGTTCGAATCCCGCCTACTACGGCGTAACGACAGCGGATAAGTAGTATATAGCGTACTTAGGCTATACGCTAGTATAGTCCTAAGTTAGGCTTAGAGGGTGCGTACGTAGCGACGTTAGTTATATAGACCTCGGGGTTTATATATACTTATCTATCTTATCTCTAATACGCTTAAGGGACTAAGCGCTTAGAGTAGGGGGTAATTATAAGAGACTAGCTTCCGGTAGCCGGCCTATATAAGCGCATATATAGTGCATTCCGGCACGAAGTGCGCGGAATAGCGGATCTTTTGCATGCGCATGGCGCAATGGGTTATTATATCCCTACCCTCGTAAGTTAAGGGGTAAGATATTCTAAAATATAGCTGCTAAGCGGCTAATTATTTAGATTATTAAGCAGAATAGTGCTTAGATCACTATATAGTCTATGCGAAATTTCTATATATTTGCCTTCTACTAGGAAGGTTAATCTTTACCTTTTAGGAAGCTAGGCCTACCTAAGGAAAGAAGCTCTCTTACTACTATTAAACCCCTAGATATTAAAAGCTCGAATCTAATTAATCCTTTAAGAGATTAAGCTAATTTATCCTAAGTCTAGATAAGTATAGGTTGATATACCTTAGTTTAGTTTATATTACTCCGATTAGCCCTTATTAGCTCTTACTAGCCCTTTATTAGTAAGCCTTATATATATAGTAAGGCTCTAGCTAGTAGCTATTAAGAATAAGTACTTATTAGTATATTTATACCTTTATTTTAAAGTTAAATGGAGTTAGTTATAACTAGACTTAGTAGTTAAAAAATAAAATGATATAAGGTAGTTATTAAGGATTACTTTTAGTAATATAGTTATTAAGAATTACTTTTAGCTTTTAAGAGATCTCCTTACTTATTTGCTTTATAAAATACTTATACATTTTAAATAATATATAAGCTATAAAAGTAATTAGCCACTCCTTAGTATAGCTTATAATATAGTTACCTTTTACTCTTTATTATCTGTCTTAGTATATATAGCTCTAATAAGAGTAGGAGGTATATAAAAGACTATATATTAAAAGAGAGTATTATTTAAAAACTATACTATACGATTTACTTATGTAGTCTTTATCCTTATTATAAAGCCTAATAAAGAGATCTATTTCTTTAAGTATATAATAAGTACTTATTAGTATATTTATACCCATTTTAAGGTTAAATAGAGTTAGCTATAACTAAACTTAGTAAATAAAACCGTAGAATATAATATAAAGCTCTTATTATTTATAACTACTTTAAGGCTTTCTAAGACCTACTTATTTATGTTTTTTATACAATACCTATAGATATTAAATAATATATAAGCTAGCCCTTATTATTAACTTAAAGCTTGAAGTTATTACTAAAAGTATATAGCTTAAGTAGATTAAGCTTATTAATACCATCTCTTTATAAGGTACTTATAGATTCTAAGTAATATATAAGCTGTAAAACTCAAAAGCTACTTATTATTATAACTTATAATATACTTACCTCCTATGTCTCTTTATTTCTCTTAATACATATAGCTCTAATAAGAGCGGGAGGTATATAAAGAATTATATATTAAGAAGAGAGTATTATATAAGGAGATTAGTATATTATTTACTTATCTAGTATTTATCCCTATTATATATTCTAATAAGAAAGTCTATTTCTTTAAGTAAATAATAAATACTTACTAGTATATTTATACCCTTATTACTATTAAATAGAGTTAATTATAACTAGACTTAGGAGATTAAACCTTAGAATATAATATAAAGCCCTTATTATTAAGAACTACCTTTAAGCTTTCTAAGACCCACTTACCTATCCCTTTTATAAAATACCTATAGAGTTTAAGTAATATATAAGCTAGTTCTTATTATTAAGTTAGACCTTAAAGTTATCTCTGAAAATATATAGCTTAAGTAAATATAGCTTATTAATACAACCTCTTTATAAAATACCTATAGATTTGAAGTGGCCTCTGGCCACTGCATAGTGATTTTACCTGCTTAAGTGCAATAGACCTTCTAACTCCGCGCCTCCTAATAATATATAGCCTTTAGTTACGTGATTATAACTCTCCTAACTATAGCTATACTTATATATACCTATTAATAGCCTCACGATCTTTAACTTTATATTAATAATAATATAGTTTTTAATTATTTAAACTATAAAACTATCGACTTTTCCTCTTATATACTACCCGCGCTGCCGTTAAATACCGCCTCTATTACTGCTTCGTCCGCTAGCAGTCCTCTTATTTAATCAGGTTAGCTAACGCCTTTATAGCTATACCGCCATTAGCAACGCTCTCTCTATTAGTTAGCATAAGCTATGCTTACTAACGTTCCCCTAAGGGGCCTAGGCTACCTCTACCTTAATAGTATAGAGGACCTGCTCGAAGAAGGGCTACTATATAGGGTATATAATAACTTACTATACTTCTACTACTAAGTCTACTTACTTAGCTATAATATAATAATAAATATCCCCTCTAGGGGTATTAATAAGAGCCCTCTTAAGGGCTATATTAATAATATACTCTCTATATATAATAGAGTAGTTAAAGAAGGAGCGGGGTTTATTAATTATATTAATACTAAACTCTCTAGTAAGCTCTCGCGCGTTATTAGTATTAAAGGGTATACCTCGCGCGGGCTTAGCGTTTTTATATATAGGGTCTAGTGCTAATATAGTTAAGGATTTATCGTGGGTTATAGGTATACCTAGGACTTCGTAGATAAGGATAAGGAAGAGGGAGAGGTATAAGGCCCTGCTTGTAGTAGAGCTTCTTATGCTTCTAGCTATAAGAACCTCTTAGGAAAGACCTCTTTAGTTAATAAGTTACCCCTTATATAGTAGTATTTACCTTGCTAGAAGGTCGACCTTTTAGGTTAAGGAGTTATCTTATATAGTAGCTTTTACCTTACTAGAAGGTTTAGCGAGCGCGTTGCTATAAGAGCCTTAGTAGCCCGTTTAGCTCTAATATAATTAGCCCTAGTATAGCGCGCGTCTAATTTTATATAGTAATATTTAGAGGGTTTACTTATAAGTAGTAGGAATATATAGGGTTCTTATATTATTTTCCTTAACTAGTAGAGGGTATAGGTTAAAATACCTATATAGTATTTCCCGAATTATACTTGCGAACTAGGTGAATTTGTTATAGTCTTTTTGCAAAGGGGCTGCGGTATAATTCCGAACTCAATAGATTCTAAGTAATATATAAGCTATAGAAATAAAAGGCTATTAATTAATATAACTTATAATATACTTATCTCCTATCCCTCTTTATCTCCCTTAGTATATATAGCTCCAATAAGAGCAAGAGGTATATAAAAGACTATATATAAAGAAGAGAGTATTATATAAAGAGACTACTATATTATGTATATATTTAGTAATTATCCCTATTATAAATCCTAATAAGAAAGTCTATTTCTTTTAATATAGCTTACTAGCGCTACTTCTCTATAAGATACTTATAAATTCTAAGTAATATATAAGCTATAAAAATAAAAAGCTATTCATTAGTATAGCTTATAATATACTTACCTCCTATCCCTTATTATCTCTATTAGTATATATACCTCTAATAAGTATAGGAGCTAGTACCTAGTAAGAATAGGTACTTATAAGTATATTTATACCTTTATTAAAGTTAGATAGAGTTACTTATTACTAGACTTAATAAATAAAACCTTAAAATATAATATAAGATAGTTATTAAGGATTAATTTTAGCGAGGTAGCTATTACGAATTACTTTTAATCTCTAAAAGATCTCCTTATTTACTTTTATTATAAAATACCTATAGATTTTGAGTAATATATAAGGTATAAAAATAAATAGCTACTCCTTAGTATAACCTATAATATACTTACCTCCTATCCCTTATTATTTCTATTAGTATATATAACTCTAATAAGAGCAAGAGGTATATAAAAGATAATATATTAAGAGGGGATTACTATATAAGGATATTACTATACTATCCATATATATTAAATACTAGATATTATATTTCCTATCCTATTAGAAGAGCTAATAGCTAGCGCTCCCTAGTATAGAGAGTAGAATATATAGTATTACTAATTAGACTTATTTTACCTATAGTATAACCTTATTAATAGAAGTGTTCTCCTTAGAGCTAGCTATGGCTAGCGCTCCCTAGTATAGCTATAAAGCTAAGAGTTATAAATATCTATATATATATATATAAGGTTATTAATATTATTAGAATCTATATAGATTTTCAAAGTCTTTATTCTATAAAGGAAATACCTTTATAGTTATTATTCATATTTTATAATTATTAAAGTATTATTAAAGAGATATTATATAGGTATATAACTATATATACTATAGTTATCTATTAAAGTTTATACAACCTTTATAAGGTTATTATAGAAATTTCAAGATATACCTTCGGTATTCTTATAGATTATACTCTTAAAGCAGCTATAAATAAGATAGACTTATAATAGTAAGTATTTACTATAGCTAAAGAATAAAGGCTAGAGAGTAATGAGGGTTATAGTAGCTACCTAAATAATATAAATAAAATAGTTACTCTATTAGGCTACCCCTAGTCAAAGCTACTTCCTCTACTTATATCGTATAATTAGTTAATACTATATAATAGGAATATAAGACTATACCTATTTATAAATAAACTCCTAGAAGCTAAGAGATCTTACCTAAAGGGATATAAAGTATTATAATCCTAGCGCGAAGTAGTAAGGCGGGAGGCTTATAGTTACTAAGTACTTAGCTACTACTAGGTTTATATATATAAACTTAATAAATATAATTAGCTAGCGAAGTCTAAAGCGAGACTTATGATTTAAGGCGACTAATTAGTAAATGATATATAGGATATCTATATAATAACGCTTATAAGTATATCTTTCTAAGTACTAATCGCTATAACTGCTCGCTTTAATATAGAGTTATAATAATATAACGCTATAAACGTATTTATTTCTATAGCTATTAATAAAATAGTATTTAGAATTATACTACTAGGATACCGCTATAATAGTAAGGTCTTATACTTATAACAGGCGCTTTATAGACTATACTACTTACTATTACTTTAGTAGAAGTATTTAGACGCTAGCCTCGCTAAGCTTAACTTTAAATAAGTAGTTAGTAGGAACTATTATTAGTAGCGCGGGTAAGTAATATTCTTTTTCTATGTAGATAACTATATACTAGTATTCCCTTAGGAGTATATTAAAAGTATAAAAGAGGCTATAAATACTATCTAGAAGCGCTACTACCTTGAAGGAGGCTAGGACCTATAATAGTTCATTAGCATCGAAGTACTCTATAATAGAGCTATATATAAACTATAGCTATTATAGTCTATATTTATAAATAAAGCGTAAAAGCTACTTATTTAATGAGCTATAGGCCTTAATATAGATAACTACGCGTATATACTTATAATAAAGGATAAACTAAAACTATATAAAGTAGAAGTAGCCCTATAGGAAATTAACTACTACTAACGCTATATTAGAATAATCCTATATATATTAGTAATAATATAGTTTAATATAGGGTTTACTATAGGCTGCCTTACTAGGTTTAATAATAACCTAGGCTTTATATAGTACTATGCTATTAATTAAGTCCTCTAATACCTTTATTAAATATAATACCTCTATCTTAAGTATAGTGCTAAGCCTAGGGGAAAGAATAATACTCTTAAAGTCGTTTAAGATATAAGCTTTATAGATAATATAATTATCTAAAAGAGCCCCTAATTACTTATAATAAAGGCATTTAGAAGTATAGTTACTTAGAAAGTAAATAAGTAGATAATAGTTATAATATTAATAACTAAAGCGGAGCTACTCGCGCTATCCTAAGTAGCGCGCGAAGCCTTATTTATAAGTTAGTTAATAACTATACTATATATCTAACTCCTAAGTAATACCGCCCCTAAGGCTATTTTTATTATACCTAATATCACGCTAATAATAATTTATATCTAGTATAATAATAAGTAAACTATCTACCTAGTCAATATAAAGCTTATTTAGCTATATATAAGGCTATAATATATTAATATCTATTACTACTAGCTATAGTAAGAGATTATAAAAAGGTATATATTAGTTAAATATATAGTATTAGTAGAGATTATAATAGATAGACTTATAAAACCGCTTATATTATTCAAATTCAAGGCGTTTTATAGTTAGTTATTAATACGTAACTAATATATATAGTTAGAGGTAAACTATATATAAGACCTAGAGGAAGAAGATAATATAAAGTATAGGAAAGTAATAAAAACCTATATATAGGATAAGATAGACCCTAATAGAATTCAGGAATAGCTTTATAGAAGCTAGTAATTTCTAAGGGCGTATATTAAATTAGAGGGTTTAAATTATATATCATAAGTTTAGAGCGACGTTTATCTAGCTCTATATAAGCCTAAAGCGACTAGGGTATATGCTAGAAAAGGCGCTAGGACGTGCTTAAATAAGGGCTTATATATAGAAGTTATACACACACAATAGCATTACGAATATATATAAAATTACGCCTAATTTAATAGAATAGGCTACTAAGGCTCTTATAGCCTAGAAACGCCCTCGCTATACCTTCTAGCAAGGTACTATAAAAGCTACTACGCGAGATAACTCCTTAACTTAAAAAGTTAACCTTCTAGTAAGGTACTATAAAAGCTATATAAGATAACTCCTTAGCCTAAAGGGTTAACCTTTTAATAAGGTATTATAAATGCTATTATATAAGAGATAACTCCTTAACTAAAGAGATCTTTCCTAAGAGGTTCTTATAGCTAGAAGTATAAGAAGCTCTACTATAAGTAGGGCCTTATACCTCTCCCTCTTCCTTATCCTTATCTAACTTATAATAAATCCTTAACTATATTAATACTAGACCCTATATATAGAAACACTAAGCCTATATAAGGTATGCCCTTTTATACTAATAATATAAGAGAGCTTACTAGAGAGTTTAATATTAATATAATTAATAAGACCTACTCCTTTATTAACTACTCTATTATATATAAAGAGTATATTATTAATATAGCTCTTAAGAGACCTCTTATTAATACCCCTAAAGGGGATATTTATAATTATATTATAGCTAAGTAAGTAGACTTAGTAATAGAAGCTAGGTAGGTTATTATATACCCTATAGAGTAGCGCTTCTTTAAGTAGGTCCTCTGCACTATTAAGGTAGAGGTAGCCTAGCCCTATTAGGGCTTATTAGTAAGTATAGCCTATAGTAACTGCTTTAATATAGAGAGAGCGTTGCTAATAACAGCATAGCTATAGCGGATAAAGCGGTAATAGAGGCGGTATTTAATAGCAGCGCGGGTAGTGTACGAGAGGATACGTCGATAGTTTTATAGTCTATTAAATAATTAAAAACCACGTTATCATTAATTTAAGGTTCAAGATCGTGAGGCTATAGGGATATATAAGTATAGCTATAGTTAGCAATGGATCACGTAACCAAAGGCTATATATTATTAAGAGGCGCGGAGTTAGGAGGTCTATTATACTTAAGTAGGTAAAATCATTATGCAGTAGCTAGAGGCCTAACTAGGGCTATAATATTACCCTGAAATAAGTAGTTATAGAGGTTATTAAAGTAAATACCTATTTAGTTTATACGGCTTAAGTAAAGGGGAAAAAGGGTATTAGAGGGTATTATATAGAAAGCTATATTATTAAATATAGTTTTAATTATAATAGTACTAAACGAATCCTTATAGGTGCTATCTCTAAAGTATACTCTTTCCTACCTAGTATTTACCCCATTAATTACTATTAATATATAAATCCGTTATAGGGTAACGACTTACTATTAGCTAGTAGTAGAGACTTTAGTAATACCTAAATCTAGTATAATACCTTAGAAAACTATTTAAAAATTCTTATTATTAAGTATAAATAATTAGGTTAGGGTAGAGGCTCTAGATAGAATAGGCTAGGTAGCAGGTAGAGCAGGCTTAGGGTTAGTAGCTAGGTTAATACTTATAACTATATAGAAATAGCTTAATTTAGTAGCAAATTAACTACTTAATTACTATTAATTATAACTATAGTATTAGTAATAAATATAATAAACTTATAGGGGGAGGAGGGCTAGGATTAATCCTATTAGTAATCCTAAAGGTACTATTTAACCTTACTATTAGTATTAATATTATTTGCTAGGGCTTCTTAATCCTTATTATTACTTTGAGAGTTAATAAGAAAGGTATTAAACTCTTCTTTAGTAATATTCTAAGAATATTTAGACTTAAATTTATTAAACTCTTAGGTCTATTTATTATTACTATGCTTCTAGGATTGATATTTACGCTTATAGTAAATCTAGTATCTTCTCGGGTTATTATAGCGATTAGTATAAGATTAATAGCGTAATAGGGGTCCTTATTAATATAGTTAGTTTTAGCGGAATCCGCTATTATTTTTACTAATGCGACTTTAGTAGAAGTTATAGTAGTTATTACTTTAGACTTATTAGTTAGTATATATGGCATTGTACTCTTCTAGGTTTTCTAAAGCTATAAATCATATATTAAGGCTTTAGTTCATTTAGGATATAGTATTAATAGTAGAATATAGAGAATTATAGAGGTCCTATAAGTTAGCGGGATACTTATAGAGGGTAAGCTTATACTCTTAAACTCTTTAATAGGCGCTTTAAATCTTATAGTAAAGGGGGCTTTTATTAGTATTAAAATCTTTACTAAGGGCAGGTCTAATAGTAGAGAGGGTTTTAAAAAGGATTTTAAGGTTTTAGTAATAGATTTATTAGGGTTCTTATATAAGGTTAAGTAATATAGTATTATTCTATAGTTCTTTATTGGTGATATAGAATTCCTTAGTTTTGAAATATTCCTTTATCTATATAACTATTTTAATATATAGTAATAGGGGGTATTTAGTAGTAATATACTAGAAATAGTACTCTTAGGTATTTCCTTTTAATATAAGGGAAACCGCTTTATTATATTATTATAGGGATATACTAGCTTTAGTATAATAATCCTTAAAAATAAAGAGTTTTAAATCTAATATATTTATTTTATTATTAGTATACTTAAGGTTGTTATTACTATAGAACTTAGTAAGACTCTTAAGTTAATATAATAAAGGGATCTTATCTAGTAGGAATTAGGCTTACTAGTTCTAACCTATAGGTCTTATAAAGTTAAATCCTCGGGTATTATTCCCGTATTTTAGAATAAAAAGGGTTAAGTAATCTCTACTAGATGGGGATAAGGAGGCTAATATATAGGGGATATAGGAGTAGTAGAGGGCTTTTAGTATTATTATATAGGAGTAGTAATTATAGGAAAAAGAGGGGTTTTAACCTCCTATATAATCTCCATAAAGAAATTAGGGTCTTTACTATACACCCTAATATTTATTAGGTATTATAATTTAACTAGGTTAAAGTTATTATTAGTTCATAAGTAGAAGGTAGATGATTACATAATATTCGTAATATCTTCCTTAATTTAACTACTATTATAAATAATATATAAGCTATTATTAATAAAGACTTTTTAAAGGGGTTTAATAGTATAGTTATTTATATAATTAAAGATCTTAATAATATCCTTAAGGTCTTCTTTAAAGTTGGCTTATAGTTAGTAACCTTAAATATAATTCTTAAGATACTTACGAGTATAATAAGTAATATAACTAGTAATCTTAGCTTAGTTAGTTTCTTTAGGGTTAAAAAACTCAACTTAACTATATATCCTATAGTTAATAATAGCTTTAAAATTATTAGGGATTAGGATTACTAATTAGTATTAAGGTAAAGAGGAAGGAGAGGGGATAGGGGAGGTATTAATATTATTAGCTATTAAGAAGGATTTAATAAAGCTATATTTAGAAATTATATAAGAGAGTTAAGCTTATCTTTATATCTTATTTAAGGGTACTATTCCTAAGATATAGCTTTAGGTAGTTAGTCCCTATATTAAGTAACGTATAATTATTATTACTTAATTTCCTTCTTATTAATAACTTAGTCCTTTCCCTTATATAAGTTCTAAATACTTAGTTATTTACTTCCCTAAAAAAAGGACTTTTTAGAAGGGATTACTTACTTCCCTAAAGAGGGGAGCTATAGAGGGATTACTTAGAGGACTTCTCTAAGGAGGGGATTTTCTTAATAAAGGGATTACTTAAGGGGGAGGATTAAAGAAGAGGAAAGTTTAAAAGAGGGGAAAGTTAAAAGGATTACTTAATAAACTTCCTTAAAAAGGGGACCTTCTTAGTAAAGGGATTAATTAGAGGAAGGAGGGTTTAAAGTACTGAGATGGGATAGGATGACTATGGCTACGCAAATAGAAGGACCCTAACAAAAAGAGCGTAATACGTTATGTGTGTATTATATATATATTCGGGAAGAACTACTCTAAGGGCGCGCGCGCGCAGGCGTATATATATATACGCGCAGGCTTATATAATCCTAGCTTTCCTATTATGCGCAAGGTAGGTAGCCCTACTACTACGCCTATTATAATCCTCCCTAAAGCTAGGAATATAGAAGCTAAAAAAAAAAGCTCTATAGGAAAAGAAAAGAATCTAGAGTTAAACCTATAACCTCTATAATAGTAACTATAATAATATATAGACTTATACCCCTATACTATAGGTCCTCCTTATAACTTATACCCTTTATAGCGAGTATATAGTAATATAGCGTATAGTGCGGTATAGACCTTCTTTATTAGATAGGTCTACGTAGTAGTAATAGTAGCGAGTAGTAGTAGGTATAATAGTCGGATCTTTTTAGCCCTGCGGAGGGTAGGCTTTAGCAGGCTTCAGCAGGTAGCAGCAGGTAGTAGCAGCATTAGGCGTAGTAGGTGCAGTAGGCAGCGGCGGGCGCAAAAGGAGCGTAATAATAACTATAGCAATTAGCTTAAAATAGCGTATTAGCAGCGCTATAAGTAGTGCGAAAGTAGGCGCGTAATAAGGTATAATAATAGGCGTAATAAAGTAGTATAACTAGGCGTAATTATAGGTATAATAATAGTTATAATTAAGAGTGTAATTAAGTAGTTAATTATAAGCGCGCGCGATTATAAAAAGAAGGGAAACAAAGGAGACTTAAATATATAGCTTTAATAAAAAGAATAATAATATAGCTATAGTTACCCTAACCGCTATAGTATCTAGTTCTTTTAGGATCTATTAATAAGGATAGCTACTCTCTAAGACGCCTTTAAGGCTATATAAAAAGAACGGATCCGCCTCTAGGTACTATTAAGATAGGATAGGATAACTATAGCTATATAAATAGAAGGACCCTAATAAAAAGAGCGTAATACGTTATATATTTATTATATATATATTTAGGAAGAACTACTCTAAGGGCGCGCGCGCGCGCAGGCGTATATATATATATACGCAGGCTTATGTAATCCTAGCTTTCCTACTACGTATAAAGTAGGTAGCCTTACTACTATGCTTATTATAATCCTCTCTAAAGCTAGGAATATAGAAGCTAAACAAAAAAGAGCTCTATAAGAAAAAGAAAGTCTAGAGTTAAACTTATAGCCTCTATAATAATAACTATAATAGCGTATAGACTTATACCCCTATACTATAGGTCCTCCTTATAACTTATACCCTTTATAGCGAGTGCGTAGTAATATAGTATATAGTGCGGTATAGACCTGCTTTATTAGGTAGGTTTATATAGTAGTAGTAGTAGCGGGTAGTAGTAGGTATAATAGTTAGATCTATAGAGGGTAGGCTTTAGTAGGCTTTAGTAGGTAGTAGTAGGTAGCTATAGGTAGTAGTAGGTAGGCGTAGTAAGTAGCAGCGGGCGTAAAAAGAGGGTAATAATAACTATAGCAATTAGCCTAAAATAGCGTATTAGTAGCGCTATAAATAGTGCGAAAGTAGGCGCGTAATAAGGCGTAATAATAGGTATAACTAAGCAGCGTAACTAGGCGTAATTATAAGCATAATAATAGTTATAATTAAGAGCGTAATTAAGTAGTTAATTATAAGCGCGCGCGATTATAAAAAAAGAAGGGAAATAAGAGAGACTTAAATATATAGCCTTAATAAAAAGAGTAGTATAGCTATAGTTACTCTAATTACTATAATATCTAGTTCTTTTAGGATCTATTAATAAGGATAGCTACTCTCTAAGATACCTTTAAGGGTATATAAAAAGAATAGATCCGCCTCTAGGTACTATTAAGATAGGATAGGATAACTATAGCTATATAAATAGAAGGACCCTAATAAAAAGAGCGTAATACGTTATATATTATATAATATATATATTAGGAAAGAACTACTCTAAGGGCGCGCGCGCGCGCGCGGGCGTATATATATACGCAGGCTTATATAATCCTAGCTTTCCTACTACGCGCAAGGTAGGTAGCCCTATTACTACGCCTATTATAATCCTCCCTAAAGCTAGGAACATGGAAGCTAAAAAAAAAAAGAAAGAGCTCCGTAGGAAAAAAAGAACTAGAATTAAACCCATAACCTCTATAATAATAACTATAATAGCGTATAGACTTATACTAGAAAGGGCTAGAACTAATAAGAACTAGAAAGATAATAAATAATATAGCTCTACTTATAAATAGGTAAGAATATTAAAAGTAGGCTTAAAGGATATATAGAATAATTTATAGATCTAATCTAAAGAGATTATCTAAATTAGGTATAGATTCGCTAAGAAAAATACTAAAAAACGAGGTATAGGGTTATTAAGGTATTAATTATAATAATAATAATACTATCTTTCTATTTACTATACTCCTCTCTTCTATACTCTACTCTATAATCTTCTTATAATAGGTCTATATACTAAGGGAGCTTTCTAAACGTTATATAGCTAAGTCTATCCTATTCTATTCTAATTATCCCCTTAAGACTTTTTATAATATTATAAAAGAGTATCTTAAAAAAGAAATAAAACTACTTTATACAAATAGTAAATAAACTCTATTTATAGATCTAATCTATTAATAATATCTTCTAGGTAGGCGATCTTATTATTAAGAAGGTCCCTTAGGTTTAACTATCTTCTATTATAGGTTATATCTTAATAATAGCCTTATTACTTCTTCTTTTTTATTATACTCCTTATCTTATTCTAATTCTTAGTATAGCTAAAACTACTTACCCTATTATACTAGGCGTAAGAAGTTATAATAATATACTCCCTTAGGCGTATTCTACTTAATCTAATCCTATTAGTTAACCCTCTACTAGATATAATCTATATAACTATAGTTATACTTATTTAAAGGACTAGGCCTCTTAGGATATAATAATATATCTATAAGTATAGTTCTTAGGTATAGCTTAATAATTATACTATAACTTAGTATCTATAAGACCTATAACTAAAGCTAATATCTAAGGTATTTAAGCTTATTATTTAGTATTTTAGATAAAGTAGATATAGATAATACTAATAATCTATAAATAGGTTAGGGAATATCTACTATAGGAGATAGTATAATATTATTATTATTTCTAAAGTCTACTATATTATTATCTATAGGTAAAGGAATAGGAGGGTATAAAGGGAAGAAAAGTATTTTCTTAAAATCTTCTTAGCTTAATAAGGTATCTTAAAAAGCTATACTACTATTAATAATTAAGTTATAGAACTCTATAGTAATTATAGATATATATTAAGTAACTAAGGGGATTTTAGAGTTAGAGAATAATATATTATTACTTAAGGTTATACTATTAAAACGTAGAGATAGTAATCCTTCTTAAATTAGAGCTCTAGCTTATTTAATATATTAGAGGCTATATATAAATCTATCCCTCTACTAAATTAAATTAACTATATAGGTATTAATTAATAGGAGCTTTTAGAGTTATAATAGGGCTTTTATCTTATAATACTATATATTAAGGTCCTATATAGCCTTAATAAAGCGCGATTTACTATTCTAGTTCTATATAGAGTTATAATAAAAGTATTAGCTAGTTAACTAGTCTATAAAAATCGCAGCCTAGTAATAATTATTCTAGTTTAGTTGAAAAATAGCCCTAGTAGTATCCTAGAGATTCTTTACCTCTACTCTTTTAGGCTTTATAGAAGCTTTATTAATTTCTTTCCTAGGTTACTAGGCTAGCTTTTAGATTAAAGTATAAATATTATAAGAGTAGCCCTTAATTATAAATATAAAAAGGGCTATAACCTCTAAATAATCTAACTTCTCTTATCTTATTAGCTTCTCTTATATATTATAAAGGTCTAATAAATATTCTACTTAGGCTAAAGTTATAATAGATAGCCCTCTTCTATACTAAGTTATTAAGTAATTTATAGATTCTTAGTTCTATTATATATACTATAGGACTACTAGTATAAGCTTATCTTTATTTAATATAAGGTTCCCTTTAGGTCTTATAGTATTAAATCCTATTAAAATATTAATAGGGCTAAATATAATATCTCTCAGGGCCTCTGGCTACTGCATAGTGATTTTACCTGCTCAAGTGCAACAGACCTTCTAACTCCGCGCCTCCTGATAATACATAGCCTTCGGTCACGTGATCCTTTCCTAACTATAGCTGCACTTATACGTGCCCGTTAATAGCCTCACGATCTTTAACTTTATATCGATAATAACGTGGTTTTTGATTATTTAAACTATAAAACTATTAACTTTTCCTCTCGCGCACTACCCGCGCTGCTAATACCGCCTCTATTACCGCTTTATCTACTAGAAGTCGTTACTATCTTTATCCTCTTATTCAATCGGGTTAGCTAACGCCTTCGCAGTAGCTATGCTATTATTAGTAACGCTCTCTCTATATTAAAGTAGTTAGCGCAAGCCGTACTTACTAACGTTTGCCTAGGCTGCCTAGGCTGCCTCTGCCTTAGTAATATAGAGGACCTGCTTAAAGAAGGGCTACTCTATAGGGTATATAACGACCTGCTGAACTTCTGCTACTAAGTTTGCTTACTTAGCTCTAATACTATCGCGCCTTATAGAGTCTCCTATAGGGGTATTAAGGTAAGCCCTCTTAAGGGTTATACTAATAATATGCTCTCTATATATAGCGGAGTAGTTAATAAAGGAGCGGGTTTTATTAATCGTATTAAGGCTAAACTCTCTAGCAATCCCCTCTATATTATTTACGCTAAAGGGCGTGCCTCGCTTAGGCTTAGCGTATTTATATATAGGGTCTAGTGCTAATATAGTTAAAGGATAAGGATAAGAATAAGGGAGAGGCATAAGGCCCTGCTCGTAGTAGAGCTTCTTATACTTCTAGCTATAAGAACCTCTTAGGAAAGACCTCTCTAGTTAAGGAGTTACCTCTTATATAGTAGCGTTCGTAGTACCTTTAGTACCTTGCTAGAAGGTTAACCTTTTAGGTTAAGGAGTTATCTTATATAGTAGCTTTTACCTTACTAGAAGG
>JAVHLU010001482.1:0-29776 GCA_036785755.1 Colletotrichum ledebouriae
CTAAGCTATAGTATATTAATATTTAGAATATATAGCTATAATAAGAATACGCTAGAGGATCGTTTAGTATAGTATATATACTAATAAATAATATACTAGCTAATAGTCTTATAAAGGTTCTTAATTACGAGAAATTTAAAAAGTTCTATTCGCTCTTTAATCTAAAGGATATATAAAGAATAATTATAATAAACGAGGGACGCTCTAGATAAATATAAGAGGGCTAGTAGCGCCTAATTTTTAATTAATTTATAGCCTACTAGCTAGGGAGCTTAAAGTCGCTCCTATAGGAGTAAAAGAATATAATATACCCTAAAGGGCTGCTTTAAAATATTAATTTTCTACTACCTAACCTTAGAGGATTTACTCGTACTAATCTATTAGGATATTATATAAAGGTAGTAATACCTCTAGTAAATATATACTAATAAGACTATTAACTATATAGCGTACTATAATAGCTATATCGCTAGTAGGTAGATAAGGTATAGGTATACCTATACTAACCGCTAGGGTTCTAAATAGACCTAGGGCAGGAAATAGAGTAATAACGCTATATATACTAGAACTACCTATTACTATAGAAGCCCTACCTAAACCCTTACTATTACTACCCTTCTTTACTACTTTAATCTCCTCCTTCTAAATAGTAATAGCCTTATAGAGCATAGCTCTCTAATAAGTAAGGGTTTATATATTATATTAGAAGATAGTTATAGAAATAAAGTATATATAGAACCTTACCTTTCTAACTACTAGGTTATCTAAAGTCTTAGCTTTAGTATATTAGTAGGCTATAATAATAATAGGGGCGCTTATCTATTAATAAGGCACCTTATCCTTATAATAGTAGTTATACTTACTTGCTATACTAAGTAAGCACCTTCTATCTAATAAGCCTAAGAGCTTATTTAAAATATATTAAAAGTAATACTTATTAAATAGGGGTATTTACTCTACCTCTATACCTTTACTAGGGGGAGGAGGGCTAAGAGGGGGCTCTAAATTACTCTTACTAATACCTTCCTCTTTATCTATCTCCTTAGGGATTATAATAATAATAAGGTTAGTAATATTCTAATATATAATTCTAATAATAAAGGAATTATAACTTACTAGGAGCTATCTTCTTAAATTACTTAGGGGGGTAACCCTAGGGCTTCTTAAGCTATAAACCCTTACCCTTAGAGCTACCCCCTGCGGGTTATTTCTACTTCTTTCTACTTACTATATAATATATTAATATATTATATATTAATAATAGGAAGGAATAATATATATATAACCTTATTATTACTCTCTAAGGGAAGAGGGCGCGCCCCTCTACCCCTAGCTTTACTCTTACCTTTAGTAGTATATACCTTCTTAAGGGCTATAGCCTAACTAATCTTCTTTTTAGGAGGTATCTATAAATATATTAGTATATTATAATAGCTTTAAGATTATCGTATATTATAAGTATATGCGCGCGCGCGCGTAATAAGGTTATTATTAGGACTAAAGTTAGGTATATATATAGTTATTATATTATATATAGGAAAGAGTTAAGAAGGTAGGAGGGTAGCTAGGTTATTTTATTTAGAATTAATATAATAGTAGCTACCCTACCTAATCTAATAAGAGACAACGGATTCTACTACTATTAGTAAGAGTTAGTAAATAAAGGGTATTATAATAATAATAGTAATAGTTATAAAAGTAGAAAACCGAGACTATTTATACTTTGCCTATACCTAATATAAATAACTTTACTTTATTATCTCTTTTATTAATAGGCTTATTAATAGGTTATTTATTAATATACCGCTTTATATTTAAGTATTTCAAGGGATACTACGTAGTTAGGCGCTTTTCTAGCTATAGCTACGTCTAGGGGGGTATATTATAATACCTTTAGTATTACCCGTTCCTAGCGCGGCATATAACTAATATTAGCTCTAGAGTAACCTTATTCCAGGGGTTATTCCTCCGACCGTGGTTATAAGCGACCATGTTATAGCTACTCTCGTTATAATAGATCAAGCTCTTTAGTAACTATAAATGTGGCCCTATAGGACGTTTCTCAACAGATCCTCTCATTTCGAAACTCAGTAAATTTTACTAAGAACGATCGATCTGCACTGATTGGGTCCTACACGTCCCATTTGCATTTTGTTCCCCGTTGCCCTTCTTCATTCTAGAAACCATACTGTTCCGCATGCAGGCAGATGCCTTGTGCACCAGTGCCCTTATGAACAGCTCTCTCGTCGGACAGGCGACTGACGAAATTTCTGACTGTGGCCACTAATGGCGAGCCTCCGCAGACGACGACCAAAGACTCACCGCCCGCAGCTTCTACGGGATCTCGTATGAATCCCCGGATGTCTGGGCGTGAGGTCAGGTACTTGATTTTGGCAGAGCCCTTGACTCCCCGGCTGCTAATTGTACGACCGGGGTCATTTGCCTCGACATCGACCTCGGCAAGGTCTCCCATCATGTTCTTCTCTGACAGACCGTTATCGACGAAGCTGTCAGCGGATGCGACTAAGGCTCTCTTGGTATTCATAGACCGAGCAAGAGAATTCGGCGTTGATACATTTGGATCACCTGTTACCGCCACTCGCACGGCCAATTCCAGCCCATTCTGCTGGCGCTCTATCTCTGTCATCACTTCTCGAAGACGATGAACGTAGAAGATGATTTCATCAGAATGTTTCGCCATGAGAAGGAAGCCAACTCGCGTCACGCAACTAGTCTTGCTGGATGCAATGACTCCCTCGAGTAGAGACAGCGTGTAAGACGCACCAGTCGATGCCGCGATGAGCACGACGGTCTCATACTGATTGCATGCAGGAGGATGTCCGTACGGGCCCATGACAAAAGCCGTCAGCGACCGAGACTCGGCGTCCGCTTGCGAAGCAAAGCGATGCAATCGACGAGAAAACCCGGAGTGCTTTCTCACGACAAGTTTGATGCTGCAGCTTCCTTCAGAGACGGTATTGTCTGGTGATCGTCGAACGCCGGCGATGGTGTACGGGTGAGTTTGCGTCGGTCCAACCCCAGGCAACCACAGGTAGATGTGCTGTCCGGCACGCCATTTGAAACTGACGTCGTCGATTGCGAGTACCGTCGTCTGCAAGCCCATCGCCTGGACGTGGGCGGGATGTCCAAGCCGGCGACGCGTGCCCATCTTGAAGTTGTTGCGGATCAGCTGCACCGTCCGGCCGAGGCGGTCAGAGGCGAGGGCGGCAACGGAGACCCAGACTACAGACTGCGCGTAGCTGGGGACGTGAATGTAGACCAGCCACAGGAAAGCAACGGCGCTGATGACATGCTGTGCGACGAAAAACTCATAGCATATGTTGCGGAGCGGGCCCAGCGAGATGAGGAAAGACCAAACTAGAAGAGCCCACGCCGCGAAGCCGTATCGGATCATCGGCATGCTCATCTGCAGTTCAACCAAGTCGGCTTGCACCCATTCGGCATAGAAGTAGAAGCCATGTACTGTGGCAGTGACTAGCATAGTGCGAGCCACCCAACGGTGCAGCCAATTGAGGCGCTCGTGGCCTGCGCCGACGATGAGGCCCATGATACTAAACTTGGACGCGAGGAGATATACGAGCGGTACTTGCATCGTGGTGATCCAGGCGTTGCGGAAGCCGATGCGTTCCCAGAAGTAAGCGTCTTTGGCGCTCGTCCCTGAGGCCATCATGTACGTGATTATGGCCCAGTAGACCAGAAGCACCAGAGACCGTCCCAGCGGCGGCGGACTTATCCATGAGATCCATGCTGCGCGAAGATGCAGCTGCGGATAGCTCATCTCCCGCAAGATAGCCGTCGCTGTCGCAAAGGTCCTCTGGAAGCCGTTGGTCGGCCGAGTAGGGTGCTTGACCGAGGCGATTGCGCGGCGGCGGATTCTGAGAAACGACAGAGTCAGCACAAAAGCATCAAGAGAAAAAAAGCGAACGATTGGAATTGTGGTGGACTTTGGGCAGAAGATATTTTGTACGGGAACCACAGGAACATGAAGAGGGTGGCACGCAGTTACCTGGCGTGTGACTGGTACACGTCGACGACTCGCAGGACGGCGATGCTTCCGAGAACACTTGCAATGATGATCCAAAAGTCGCGGGCCAGCTCCATATTGGTGGACTGGAACATGTTCATGCCCATAGACATGCCGCCCATGTTGCTCATGTCCATGATGACGATTGGGAGGGCCTGCCCCTCAAAGTTGCGGGATGTTTGAGAATGGTGACGCTGTTATCGGCACAATTCCAACGAAGTAATTAAAAGTCGTTTTCTACGATTGCGACCAGCTGCTACGTGAAAACTCTGAAAGCGAAGAGAAGGACCATGACTCCAAGACGGGAAACAATTGCTGTCAAGCTTCGGTCAAGGAGGGCTGGAAGGATGATGGATCTATCTTACTACCTGCTTCGTATGGGCTGGGTTGATCGACCAAACACGCGCGGAACCGCTGTTCCGTTCACCTCGCATCAGAGCCACCGGCGCGCGAGTTGTTCATACTCGTGTTACACCATGCTCTGCCTCATGTTTTATTAATCCTGGTCCGCCCACACATGCAGCCAGACTTCTTTCAACCGCCTGGGCAGGTTTCTCTCCCCCGCAACAACAGAGAGCACATCTTGATCGGCTCAAAGTGCCGGTGACAGGAATCCATACCTAATCGAAGAACCTCTAAACGGTGCAGACAGTATTACGTTGGCGTTTGCAGCACATCACGCATGTCAGTGTCAGTGCTAGACCCAGAAAAGCGGGAAGGGGAAGAGTTTCGTCGCAACTTGGATCTCAAACCAGTGGCGCCAAAACAAGCTCAAATCTGCTCATTTACTGCAAACTAACCTCCAAGAATCCCAGCTCACAAACGGCCTGGACCCTGCCATTGCACGTCTTGCAGGGTAAGCGAGAACAACTCTTTCTCGTACTTCGGGCACTTGTCGCCGAACTCGAAAAGGCTGACTGCGATAACCCCTCGACCTTGTGATGGCTGCTGAAACACTCTCAATGTTGCGCTTATAGCACTTGACGGCTATCGATTGGAGTACGGGCTGGCCTCCTAGGACACTCGAAACGTTGATGGGCGTCGGGGTTTCTTCACGGCCAGTCTAGCTGGCCCTGTATAATTTCGTAGAGCTCCTCCGTTCCAGACCCATCGTCGATACAGCGTTCCTTTTAATAACCAGATCTTCGCCCTTGGACCCGGCGTGTATCGGGTCTTGCAATATTCCCAACACCCAGGGGTCATATACGTACTATTACAATACTGAGGCTGGATCTCACTGCTGTTTCCATTTATCGTTTACTCAACCGACACCAAAACGCAATATTCTGGCAACTTGCCACAACGTCCAGTTCTTTCATCACAATGGCTCCCCTCCGATCAGTCGTCGCTGCCACGCTGCTCATGGCCTCCGCTACCCAAGCGCACTTCAAACTGAACGCCCCGCCGACGATTGGCTTCAGCGACGACGACGAGGGCAAAGCTCCCTGCGGAAGCTTCATGCCCGACTTCGCCAAGAACAATGTGACAGATTTCCACGTGGACGGCGAGGCCGTTTCGTTGCTGCTGGCACATCCGACAGCTAACTGGCTGTTCCGCGGTACTTTGGACAAGACGGCCGGAGGAAGCTGGAAGCAACTCTTTCCCATTGTTCAACAAACGGGTTTGGGAGGGTTTTGCGAGCCTGCTGTTACTGCGCCCGCCAAGTGGGTGGGCAAAATGGGTGTTATGAGCGTCGTCGCCGACGGGCCTGACGGGCTGCTCTATCAGGTACGCTCGTTGTTCTTACTGGCACCGTCTTGCGCCCGGTACAGCAGAGCTCCTGGGCTCTTCACGGCTTGCTTTTTTGCCTGTATTCGTCTTGTTGGTTTGTAACGTGTCCTGTTGCTGACCGTTTAAAGTGTTCCGCAGTCAACTTTGTTTCCGGTACTGGTACCACGCCTTCGACTTGCCAGAATGCCACCTCGGTTACGGCGTCGTTCACAACCGACTCCAAGCTGACTGCCCTTCTGGCTGAAGGCACAGATAGTGCCACCAAACCTTCCACATCCGCGAGGGCTGCTGCCCCGGTTGGCCAAGCTGCACTTTCCTTTGGCGGTCTCTTTGTCGTCGCAGGAGCGGCTATATTTGGTTCAGGATTGGTTTGAATGTTTCGTAACTCATGAAAGTCTATTGATTCATCACAGGCGGAAGCGGGTGGTCCTCGAAGACTACGAGTACATCAACTCCAGACGAAATAGTGGATAGTTTTGTTTTTGCTTCCGATGTCACTCCTATTCTGGATTCGATCAGCGTTCCCCGTCTTTCAACAAAGAATGACGTGCATGTACTTGACGTCCCCATAATTTCTCTTGTTTCCTTGGTACGTCTAGGTTTCCGCAAATCCTATTGAGTGAGAAGAAACGTACCGTCAGTGTGGGAGACGTGGTTCCGTCGTGCGATACGCAGCCATCACTCGAATCGCCCATTATCTCCGCCTTACTTGGCCCGACTGGATAGCATGCATCAAGGGTTTTCCGGCACGGCTGTCAACGTCGCTGAGACAAGCGGAAAAGAGCTCCGAGTCCTGTTGCGATGCGAACTTGGAGTTGGTGGCCGCGGAGAGTTTAGGGGAGCCATATTTGTTGATGCAATTGGAGGAGGGTGAAGTTCTTATCTGTTATCGATAACGATCTATCTATCGTCCGCTATCGATAAGCATGTCGGTCGCAAGCGCAAATGCCCGAACAGCAGCCGTTCCCGTCCCGTCTCAAATGACACTTGACCCGACCGGCAACGCCACTGCTTGCGGCAAGAACAGTGATCTGACATGCTGACATAATGGCCATCTGTCCACGACTTATCAGCGACGTCTGGTCTGGTTGACGGGAACCTCACTCTCGGATCCACTTCTGCCTCTACAACTCATCGTGGGACCAGGATGTCGCGCGATTCCACGACGGGCGCAAATGGCGACCCGCAGGCCCGATCGTCAACTCGAGCTCAGACATCGTCGCACTCACGAGCGCAATCCCGCGTCCTCTCCCTCGCGACGTGCGTCCCCAAGCAAATCGCCCTGCTCCCCGATGAGCTGCTGCTGCAAATCTTCGAGTCCGTCGGCCGCACCTCGCGCAGCGACCTGTGCGCCGTGAGCCGTGTCAATCGGGCCTGGCACGAGCTCGCCGACGCCATCTTGTATCGTCAGGTCCGTTTCGACGACCCGGAGCAGCACCTCGTCTTCTCCGAATCCCTCAGTCGCCGCATGCGTCGCGGCTCTGCCATCCAGGACGTCAGCCTCGAGTATCCCGAGCATGAGCTCTCCCATCTGAGGCTCGATGGGCCGATTCACGGCTCGCACCACCCGCCGACCCGCTTTGAGGCCCTCAGTCGGACCATAAGCACCATGAGCAACCTCGCGACCCTCGAGGTGTCGGTGCCCGTCACGCTGCTGCACGGCATCGGCGCCCTCTTCAACGGCCCTTTCGATCTAGCCTGCCTGAAGCATTGCACGCTTTTTTACCAGTGTCCGGATGACGCGTACTGGGACCTGCGCGAGAATGTGCACATCTTTGCGCACCCGACACTGGAGACGCTCGTCATCAAGAAGGCGAAGCTGGATTACCGCGGCTTCGACCTCATTGAGCGGCCGCACGAGACGGCGCTGCACAAGCTGCATCTGATTGAGTGCGACATCAACGACGACGCGCTCTCGGACATTCTCGAGTTTCCCGAGGGGCTGAAGGAGTTCGTCATGACCCAGCTTGAGCAGCCCACCCCGGAACTAGAAGAAAGCTCGGACAACTTTGGCGACTACATTCTGGCGTTGAATTCGCAGGGCCACTCGCTGGAGACCATCACCATCGATCACCCGACGCTCACCGGGAGGAAGCCTTTGCGGATGAGAGAATTCGAGGCTTTGAAGTCCTTCAGGCTGAATTGGGATTACCAGCTTTTCGGCAAGTCGTCCAAGAAGCCGAGGATGCACTCTGTCGGCCTGCCGCCCAACCTGGAGGTGATCGAATTCTTCAACGAACTCGGCACCGATGAGGAAGTCACTGAACTGCTCGAGTACACTCTCCAAGTGGCCCACGTCACGCACAGCAAACTCAAGACGGTGGTGGCCGTTCAAGGCGATAACGGCACTGTGCCCAAGGAGATTATTGCGGCGTGCAAGACGAGCGGAGTAAAGTTGGATATTATTGGGGCCTTTGATGAAGATCAGGAAGACGAACTTTAGACTCCTAGAGTGCAAGACGCGAATAAGATTAGAGCATGATAAACGATACAACCGACGGCGGTATGTAGTAGAGTAGGAGGCGAAGACATAGAGTCTTAGATTCGTAGATTGCATTCGCGTTTAGATAGATTTCCTAGACTATTAGACAACTATAAAGCAGAGCACAAAAAAGAAGAAAACTTAGATAACACTCGTCATCAATATCTTTTCTTCAATACTCAGTGACAAGCGAGTAAAAGCGCCGAGCCACAGCGGTGAACTGTTCCACGATATGCCACTCGACGAGGTTGGCAGAGATCACTTTTAACATCTAATTCGCTGGTTGCTGGAAGACTGAGCAGTGCTCGAGATTTCTTGTTCACAGCCAGCGGTGATGTATCTGTCATGTCTCATATGCCGGAGATTCTGTTTACAACACTTTTCATATAGCACGGCTCCATGTCAAGGATCTGAAATTTTTTTTTTTTCCCCTACTTTACTAGGCGAGTCTCTTCAGCTACAACGCTCCCGTGTGATGTCCAGCTTCTATACATCCTCGGCAGATCATTCCGTATTTGGGGACAAGAGCCTGGCAGTCGCATGAGTAGCATAGGCACTTGTAAAAGCCTGCCCCTCGGACCTCTTTTGGGGGATCCATTGTTTGTTGATATAATATAGATTTCGAAAACGTTTTGACTAGAGGATTAAGCTTTGGTTGGAACCTGGGGATTTGGATGTTGCTGTTGCTGTAGTCGTAGGAGTAGTAGTTATTGTTGTTGTTCTTGTTGTTGTGAAAATTGGGAGATTGGTTTCCAGAGAGAAAACGGCTCATTTTATCTTGTACTCTCGACTCCGAATCCCGTTCACTTGATCACTTATGGCGCTTCGAACAGCATTTCATTCACTGCGCCTTCAAAACGGTGGAGTGCGAGGGAACGACCATTGCGGATTACGGAACTCAGCGATTGCAAACCAGTGAATGATTCTTTCCGGCCCTGCCAGAAATTAGTTTATGACGGACGTGATCCTCTTGCCTTTTGGCTCCAAGTCACAGACGCCCCGCATTCACATGAAGTCAGAAACGTCTAACGGCAGCCTTTCGACGTTACTAAACCGGAGAGAGGTGGAGTGTCAATGTAGTCAATGAGAGCGTTTCACCCCTTGCCAAATGCTATTCTCCGACATCAAGTCTAGTAGTTATACATTAACGCAGCAAGCGCAAGCGACCAAGGCATGATCTCCATCAATGTCGTGGCAGATGCAGCGTTGTTGGTGCCGGTAGGCGTGCTCGAACTGGTTGCGGAGACAATCATCTCGGAGGGAATCGTGGTCGTGGACGTGGGCGTCTTGGAGGTCCTCGCCGACGAGCTAGTCGACGTCGTCGTAATGTCTTCCGGGTCGCCTTGTCTGACGATGCTCAGGTTGTAGTTGCTGACCTCAAAGTGAACCTCCTCCCCTGCATGCTTGATCTCGGACCCCATTTCCAGCTGGCCGAGATACAGCGCTCCGGAGAGCAGGCCCTTCTGCCAGATGTACTTCAACAGCGGGCTGAAGTCGGCGTCGGCGTGGGTGAGGTTCTTGCGAGACAGCCAGGAGAAGACGTGCTGGCCGCCGTCGTTCCAGCCGTGGTACAGAGAGAACTGGGTTCCGTCGATGGTGACGGTGTCCTTGTCGGGCGTCGACTCGGCCCAACCCAGGGGCTTGACGGTGGGCACCCACCAAGGCCAGATCATGATCTCAAAGGGCGCGTTGAGGCCGGTGGAGTTGGTAATGTTGTCAGACAGGAACATGTCCACGGCGACGTTGGCGTACAGGTTGACGTCGTCGAACGCCTTGGCCATCTCGTCCGGGCTGGCGTTCTCCTTGCCCTTGACATACGTCTTCCAGTCGGCCGTGAACTGCAGCCGTGAGACGTTCCACAGCTGAACAGGCAGCCTGGAGGGATGAGCCTTCAGGTACGGGAATCCCTTGACGAGAGAGGCGTCGCCTGTCCACTTGTAGGTGACGTCGAAGCTGCGACCGCCGTCATGCACGGTCATGCACTGGTACCCCGAGCTATCGTTGCCCCAAGCATTGTTGTTAACTGTTGGCTGGTTGTCAGTAAAGCATTGTTTTCCCCCTTTCACGATGTCATGAGCAGAACCCTACAGGAGTACGGGACCTCGGTGGAGTTCCAGTGGTCGGACTGGCCGCAGAGGTTGATGTCGCCCTCTGGCCGGGCCTCTGCTGCAGATGCAGGTCCAAATTGGAAGGCCGCTAGCAGCGCGAACAAAACAGGCGATAATCTGAACGCCATTGCCGCGCGATGTGACGGACGCGTGCTGCACTGAAGGACGAATGACAAGGTCAGGGAAACATTAAAAAACTATAAAGCGACCCGGAAGCATCGATACCCCAGGGACGGGAATTAAAACAAAAAGTGACGAAATGTGCCACTATGAAAAAAGGCTGATGAGTGAGTGTGGACGACGACGAGAGTGAAGGAGGGAAAACAAGACCACACAGCAGCCCCCTGGGAAATTAAGAAAACAAAACACCACCCAGCTTTGCAGCCTGGGTCACAGCCTGGTCCTTGAGGGACGCGGTAGGAGGCCACTGGCACTGGGGAAACCGCTGGGCCAAGTTCCAACAACCGGCAGCCCGGACGGCTGGGCAAAGCTAGCTGCTAGGCACAAATGAATCTTGGGCAGATCCAACAGAAAAAGGAAAAGGGGGGGTGGTGGTGGCAGTGGTTTGCTAGCCGTTATTGGAGGCCATCAGGGGCGTTTCCAAGAGGACAAGCCACCGAAGTGGACTCTTGGAGCGCACCTCAATCTTAGTCAGAGACATGCTGGACGAGATTGCGAGGATTGGCGCCACTAACGGATGGGTTTATTTTGGGATTCGTACTCACTAAGGTAGCCACGCCGACAGTTTCTTATTCGCTGATCAGTCTGCGAAGTCAAGTGAAACATTTGTGCCACCATCGCACCAGCGTTCAGACCTGTATGCACAGCGACAGCAGTGTACTCGTTGAGTATCCGATCACGTCTGCTCGTGATGATAAACCCGGCGCCTGCTGCATCTCTACGACATCACGCCCTGTTTTCGAGGTTCAGTCAATCCTTCTTCAAACAAGTAACGCCCGATTGTAATGACTCACTCACATGGTTCCTGTGAGACGGGAGAATGCGTCGATGCAACGAGAGCGCCGTGACGAGCGAGGTGAGGGACCTCAATATAAGTTTCGAACCTCATTATTCAAAGCATGCTTAATATCAGGTTTGCACACAGAATAGCTTCATTTGTGCTTGCAATGACTTTCATCTCACCTGGCAACCCGTGCAGTCTCCCTGAGGCCGTAGGCACAACGAAGGGCTTGGCCCACAAAGAAAACTTTCATCAAGACGACGTTGAGTCTGGCAGCATCCCCGATGTCAGTCTCAAGTTCAATCAGGATATCATACGACTTCACAATTACATGCCGGCGGTGGCTGTAACAACGGCCTTTCCTGTGAGGGCAAGTGTTAACCACTCTGCGAAGACCTAACCCTCACTCAAAACGAGCTCGAAGTTGCGGATATCTACGCGGAGCCTGGCATGAACGACGAATGCAGTACACGCAGCGGCGTCACGGACGATGTCGACGTTCGAGGTGAATATCTCGATCTTCTCCTCAGGAGAGCACCGCCACTTCTCAAGGCCGCTCTCAGCTGGGCAATTTAGTCCACAACCCCCCGCTTGCAAATAAGTCCTCCGCGGATGAAAAGTCTGCTTCTGAAAACTCTTCTTCTTCTGAAGAGAGTCTCGACAGCATGGATTACGTCTAGGCTGTACGATTATCAGGCACGTGGTCTGATCGACTCTTCCCCAGGACATCGTTCTTCTTTCTGCTCTTCTTCGTGGGACCAATCTCAAGAAAGCATTACCTCATCATATAACTCCCCTCGTTGTTCGCCTTATCATCGGCCGCAGTCACCTTCAGTCATCCCTCATCGAAAACCTCCGACGCCCCATAAGCGACTTCCCCGTTCCAAGTTCCAAACGGGGTTTTCCTCATCATCGCAACAGAGGTCAAAGCTTGAAAGTCAGCTTACATGCCTCGATTTCCTCTTGCCCAATGCTTCCAAGCTACCTGCTGCATTCAGGGCCCTGTTGAGAGCAGACGACCGGTGTTGGCCCCCCGAGCAAGACCATCCCCAGGCAGCGGAGAGGGTAATCCGCCAGATCATGCCTGATTCATCAGCGCCCTGGGAAAAGTGTTTCAAAGAGCGAGGTTGGCTCTCTTCACTGGTGCATCCGGAGCACGCGCGAGTTGGGCGACATCGAGTCGGAGGAACATGCTGAAGAGGCTGTCCGAACCGTCTTCTCCAACCACATTCTGCTGCCACGTGAACCTCAGCTTAATGACGTTTCAAGTCGCTGCCATGTTGGTGTACTTCTCTACGGTCCATCCGGCACCGCCAAAAAAACATCTCGCCCAGATGTTAGCTTGATAGTCTGGATAAAGTTTAAACCGTCCTTCTCGCCACGGGCGTAGGACTATTCACCATGAGTGTCGCTCTTCTCATAAGTTGAGGTACGGGAGGGCGACCAGGTTCGAGGCCGTCAACCAAATAATTTGTGACGAGGGGAAAATGACTCAAATGAGACGCGATGTTATTGAAATAAGAAGTATGCACAATTGTCTAGAACTTGGCCAGCTTGTCCACAGGCTCGAACAAAGCGGATATCATTGTGTCCCTGTCGTATATCTTGTGACCCTACGCCTGACTCCGAACAGGATATATTGAAAGCCTTCATCTTCATTCTTGCATAGACATCGCGCGATCTATCATGACTACACATCACCAGTCTGTAGACCAGTACCAAACCCAGCTTGTAACGCCTTAAAGCATGAAAACCACATGCAAGCAGGGTGTCATCTCCTCAACTATATCGTCTGCCATCATGTACTTCGTCATTCTGCATGTCTGGTGCCCTTCTAGCACAATTTTTTGTTCGTCTCCAGCGGTGTCGCCTCTGGTGTGGCAACGACCTCCGGGGTGGTAGCGCCAGAGTCCATCTTGTCGTACTCGCTCGAGTCGACGCTCTTGTCTGACCGCGAATCTTCGCTGGACTCCTTGTTCGCGCAGTCTGATCCGTCTTCCTTTACCTCGGTGGTATCTTTCGTTTCATCTTTCTCCTCGGGGGTCTCGTCCTGCGATTTCGCGGATTCGGTGGGCTCGTCAGATTTCACATCTACCTCTTCTTTCTCCCGTTCCCCGCCGGCGTTGGCCTGGGCATTGTCAAGGTCGGCCTCGCCCTTCTTTCCCATTCCGCCCTCAAGGAGCTCCCCTCCCTCCATGACAACACGAAGCTCGAGGTTTTCGTCTTGGGAGTAAACGCGAACACCAACGATGCAAACAGCATTCCAGGGATCAGGCAGACCCTCTTCCTCGGACTCGTAGCGTTCGTCGTGGGTCTTGGGCGGGCCGGCAGGGGTGAGACGTGGCTTCCTAACCATATCGTCATCGCTGTAGAGCGCTTCCCAATCCTCGACTGGCGAGTCTGAAGAGTCATCGACCTCATCGTAGACTGGGATTGGTGTTGGTGCAGGCGCTGGTGCGGGCTGTGCAGGAGTCTCCTCGACCTTTTCTGAGTCCTGGGACTCGGTGTTCTCCTTAGCCTCGCTCTTGGCCTGCGCTTCAGCATCTTTCTTGGTTTCTTCCTTGGACTCCTCTTTCGAATCGTCCTTTGAAACCTCCTTGTGCTCATCCTTGGACTGATCGTCCAAAGTCTTACCCTCAGCCACGGAGTTCTCCTTCTCAATAGATGACTCAGCCGGCTTGTCAGTGGACTTGCTCTTCGTAGCATCATCACCTTTGGATTTCTCGTGGGGTTCCGTCTTGGGTTCTTCCTTTGAATTCTCGGTCTGAACGGCCTGGTCTTTTGGCTTATCATCTCGCTTCTTCTGTTCCTCCTCTTGCTTCTTCTTATCCTCTGCCGCCTTGGCTTCGGCAGCGGCCTCGACTTTCTTAAGAGCTATATCTTTGGCCTTGCGCTCGCGCTTTTCCGCATTCTTCTTGGTTTGCTTTTTGCTTATCTCACGGTTCATTTGACGTCTCTCCCAAAGTTTGCGACGCTCCTGCCTGCGAGAATCAGACGCTCTCTGCTGCTCTTTAAGCTTACGCAGCCTGGAAACTTCCTCGAGGTGAGCCGTTCCCTTACTGTGCGCTAGGTCGTAGGCAGCGCCGATTTGGGCGAGCTTGTCATTTTCAACACGTTGTCGGCACTCGCGCTTGACAACCTCTTCGACTGAAGGAAGATTGTTGTCTCTCTCGCCGGTGACGCTGAGGAAGATGCTGTATTCACCAGCCGGCATGTCCGGAAGCTCGATGGCCACAGATCGCTCCATAAGATAGTTGCCATGGGAACGAACGATGTAGTCTTCAGCGCCAGGACGGCTGCGTTCATGGATGCGGAAGTGTATGCGGAAGGTGTACTGGCCCTGAAGCCCCTTGAAGTATCTGGTATCGAGCTGCGAAAGGACTAAGACGAGCGGCCCATCCTTGGACAGCTTGACTTGAAACTTCTCGTTGAAATGGCTCTTCCACGGGACTTCAACACCGATCCATCGCTGAGTGCAACGCCAGGCGGGGTCACGGAAAAGCCTGGTCCTGTCGATGTGCTGGTACTTGCGAAGAAAGTCCTCGTAGTTAATCCAGAATACGGAGTCGTTGCCGAAGTGATGTCCAAGTTCTTCTGTGACCTCAGGAGTCCATTCCTTGGAACCATCAGACCAAGCGCCCTCCCAAAGGCCCTTGCGGATCTTGCCCCATGGGTTCCTGAGCTGGTTAGCCACCTGGATTCGGGTGATTGAGCAAGTAAGCGCCTTACCTCAACTTGATCAGGCGCTCGCCAGACTTGAGCATCCTGGCTTCCATAATAACGTATGCGTGGCCCTCCGAGATGCCATCTCTTTCGCCGTAGCCCCCATCGAGGAGACCAGTGGAGCACCCAAACAGGAACTCTTTGTTGACCTTGCAGAGCTCGTTGTCCCAGAAACCCTCGATATTGAGGATGTCAGAGGTGAGCAGCTCGGTGGTGACACCGCCAGAGAGATCTTCCAATCCCTCACCGATCCAACCACCAGCAAGAGACGCGTAGTCTCCGTGCGCCTTTGCGTAGGCCTTCTCGAGCAGGGGTACCCAAGTCTCGTTTTGGTCCTTGCATTGGGCGAAAAAGAGGGCCTTGGAACCAGTTTGATACGTCTTGCGGTAGACACGCTCGACATCTTCGCGGTCGATTTGCTGCAGGAGATCCCGCTGCATGCTGGGCGAATCCCAACAGGGAGACTTGAGGTACAACTTGTCGTCAATGATGGAGTAAATCCACTCGCCGTCTCGGTAAAAAACGAAGCCGTAGATACCGATGCGTGTGTCGTACTCGACGCAGATGCGCTCCATACCACCCTCAACGTTAGCGAGAGCGGTCAAGCTAGCCATCAGCCAGCAGTCACCCAAGCTTCCCTGCTTGACGTCACCGCCATTTAGATTATTCATGAACGTCGGCTTCTCGAAAATCTCGTGCACGCGCTTGACGGCCTTGGGGACGGAAGCGCTAGGATTAGAGAGGGTGGTCCTAGAAAGCTGCCACTTTGTGGCGCCGAGGGTGTTCAAGCAGTAGCCCTTTTCCCACTTCAGATCCCAATCCTAGGTAAGTCGTCAGCTACTATGGAAGCTCAATATTTCACCTTGGTGTGGCACTCACCAGGTCCCAGCCGGGGTCCCGGTATCGCATGTTAACCCTCCGGCACTCCTGGATTATCTTCTTGACCTTACGGCGGCATTCCTCAACAGCGCGCTCGTATCCGGCGGTCAATAACTCGTTCGGCTTGTCTGCGCTTGCTGACGGCAGCACGGGGTCGAAAGGAAGCACGGCCAATGCTTTGTTGAACTTGCGGTTCTGAAACTGCTTCCAGATACGGTTGATGGACTGCTGGGGCGACGTCTTCTTCTTCTTCTTGGTCTTCTTGTCGTTGTTGTTCGTCGAGACCGTTACCGGGTTCGGGCGGCGGTAGTCTTCCGACTCCTCGGAGGAACTGTAACCGTGCATTTTGGCGGGAGGACGAATTTAGAGTCTCGGGCGGACTGAAGTCAAGAGGTGAATTGGTCGCAGAGTATCAAGAGAGGGTCGAAAAGAGGTGGCATGTGGACACTAGTTGTCTACAGAAGCAGTCAGGCAGGAAGCGCCAGGTGCTGACGATGGTACAACGCTCAGCGAAGGGAAAGGTTGAGAAACAATGGACGAGAAGATAGCAACCCAGTGGCAAAGCACAGACTGGGCGACTCAGGAACGGAAACAAGAAAGGAAAGTAATAAAAGGTATTGTTTAGGACCACAGAGAAACACGAGTCGTGGGTAGGCGGATGGACGAGCATATAAGTAGAAACGGACGCTCGGAAGGAGGGCTCACCTGGAATCCGAGTCGCTGCCTTGCGAGATGTATTGGATGACCTGAAAAGCGCGAGTCGAGATCAAGGGAGACACACGACACGGGCCACGAGGGTGTGCATTCAACGCATCAAGGCAGTGAAGAGGCGTCGAGTCGGGAGAGCAGCATTTGCCTCGGGGGGGGGGCATTGGTTTCTTAAGGCGCGGCACGTCCGAATCAACCATCCCGGGACGGCGGCGGCGGAGGAAAAGGCGGACGACGACATGGGAGGGAGGTATGGGGATGTGGATTTGCTTTGCTTGTTCTAGGCTTCCGGATTCAATGTCCATAAACGTGGCCCTTGTCCCTCCCGTGTGCGTAAGGTCGTCCCCAGCCAGACGAGTCCAGGACCCTCGAGGTGTTGTTCGTTGTCCATGTTGACGAACCGCGGCGTGGAAAATGCAAAGAGCGGAACATGGGCGGGGCAGGGGTCTCTCTTGGCGTTGGACTGGCGCAAGTTTCCACGGTCAGGGTCGATAAAGTGGCCTCGCAACGTCGCAGGTCAGCTTGCAGGGTCTCGTCCGTTCTGGCGGTGGAAAGGAGGGAGGTCGGAAGAAAATTGTGAGTGAAGAATGAACGCGATTGGGACAAAGGCTGAACGAAAGTTGGGAGGACGGGCGCCGCACGGCTGTAAGAGACCTGCAGAAGGAAAGAAGGATGTTCGAGGTACCGCCGCAGCTATTGTGGAGAGAAACGCTACATTGGTGGATCTCTCGGTACCTCGGTACCTCCATCCGGGCCAAGGTGCCATACACTTGGCGAAGGCGCTACCGCTTCGTGCGGTGGCTTCTAGCGAACTTTAGCGGGAGGGCGCTCAGGGTCCAGCCGACTCCAGCCACCTTTTCCGGTCTCGCATTGGTCGATATGTCGCCCCCATGGTGGGAGACTTCACTGTTCCAGCGTCCTGTCGCTGATAAGGAACCCTCGAGCAAGGCGGTTCAGGTTCCTTATCCGTCCCAAAGAGGCATGGTGGTCAGATTCAGAGAGGCGCGAACCTCTGGTTTTTGTTCCTTCGCTCTTCCCTCCGTTCCTCAGTCTCCTCCTAGGAAATGAAGTCCTCCCGCTGCCGTCTGTCGTCTCCCGTCCTGCCTTCTATTCTTTGTTCTGTCACGTTCCCTGCACCGAGACTTGCGCTGGGATCCGGCACCATTTCCAGGATTTACCTTCGTGGGAATCGACGCCAAATCCGCCATCAGTAAGCCCGGTCTTACTTTCAGTACCTTCGACCTGCGGCATCTTCCCAGCATCCCTTACCCCAGCCGACCTTGCCGATGAGGAGGACCCTGGCGAACCAGGTCCTCAAAAACGGTCGGTCTAGGTTCCCCGAGTACCACGCAGTAGCGGTCCCCACGGATTGGGGGCTGAACTCCATGGAGTTTGACCATCACCCTTGCTCTCGCAACGGCTCGGAGAATTCACTGCTTCGCCTCGCCTTGTGAAAATTGAGGGTATCACCACCCTGGCTGCCTCAGTACTGCCTGTGCCGTCTCGGTAAGCCAGCGACTGCTAAACTGGGATGGACGAGACTTACTGGCTTCGACTTTGACAACCAGTTCTAGCAGCTGCATCATTTGACTCGGTCTGGAAGACGCCCGCTGGTCAGCAGAGCCGCGTTTTACGAATGTCTTGACGAAAACCTGGCTGTCTAAGCGCCTGATTACCCCGCGATGGGGCTACTTCAGTACAACACAGCATACCTAGTGTGAGGCTCAGCTTCAGCCGTAATATACTCGCTCCGGCCTAGACGTGGCTACTGCCACCTGCCATTGGTGAGTATGAATTCAAGCTTAGGCTGCATCACGAGGGACCCTCAAACACAGAAACATCACGCAATCGACCCTCCCCACTGTGGTATTTCCACTTCAAGCCGCGCATGGCGACTCCTCCAGGCGGCATGATGCCGACGACTTTGCCGATACCGCGGTACAGACCTCAATTCCACCTGACAGACGACATCTTTGCTCAGAGATTCATCCAGATAGATCGTCGGGGTACATTTTCCACGGCGCCACTCCCACTGCCCTTATCATAGCCCCCAAGGAACGCCTCTGACTACTAAATCCGTCTTAGATTGACTATCGTTATGGACGTTGCCGAGCATTCACCTGTCGATTTGGCTCGCCTGGAGGCCAGCGATGAATGCCGCCAAATCGATAATCCGGGGACGTCCATGCGAACGCCCGTCGACATGCCCGTCATCCAATCCCCAAATCTTGAGGTGGTGCTGTACGAGTTGACGAGAATGGTAAAGGCTTCAGTGTCCCCAGTCCCAGTCCCAGTCCCATCCCCTTGCAACTGCAAATGCATGCAGCAGGAGGTGGCAAGGGGACTGGGCCGTCTGAACGAGTCATCCTGGTCGCCCACGTACCACGCATAGCGGTAGTTCACCTGTCGTTAGCTGCGTCGACACAGCCCAGCAGAGAGCAAACGTATCAGTGCATAGCAAAACACCCAAATCAAAAGCCAGTCTCGTCTTCTCAGCCTCAGAAAAGGTCCTCGGCTCGTCCGCCTCGTCTGACTTACAGACGCATGCGAGTCTGGCTTTTGCAAACCGGGAAATGCTGCATCCTGCACTGAGCTAAAGTTGACCCTCGACCAGTCCCGTCACGATGTCTCTCGCCCGCCTACGGCTCCGTAGGAATCACTACGTCTGAGATGCAGTGTTCGGCAACGTGGACGATAAAACCCGTTGAACACGAAGCAGGCTACCAATCAATCCAGTTAGACCTTACTTTGTCATCTTTCATCTTTCATCCCAACGTCAGACGACATATCCCGTATCGCACTGGTCCCCGACCCATCCGCTCCGTGAGTCTGCAGTGTAGTCTAGCTTGATTACACAGCGCCAGAGAGGCGCCCCCTAATTTGCGGTACTGATACTCGAGCTACGTGAGGCGGTACATTGATGATTGGCAAAGAGGAGACTAGCTACTCGAATCCAGAATGATTCATGTCGCTTATCAGTATGTCCACAGCGGGACGACGGAAGACACAAAACGCTGCGACTGAAGAGGGAAAAAGGACGTCTGATCTGCTAATTTAGTGGACGCTTCTCGGTCGGTGTGGATAGACCCTGATCAAACCACCGGAAACACACCAGTGGCGACGAAGCCCAGCACCGACAATCCGATAGACATCGGGCGCTGTCGAAATTAGTCAAAGGCTTTCCAAGCGTGTTTTCCACCGCCAATCTTGCGGCCAGGGAGATACTTCCGCCATCCAATATTTGCTAGGGTTGAGGTGCCATTTGGGTCAAGGTCTGGACCGCTTGACGTCCCAACCCTGTCCGTCGCTTCACCGACCTCACCGCAATTCCGTTAGCCACTGCACGTTTCCTCTTTTCGGGGACAGCTTTGTGGTTACACCAAAATGCGCATCCGTTCAATCTAGGTTCACCTATCTCTTTTCCTAACCTACCTTGTTCGCTCACCAAGTTTGCCCGTTGGTTGCACATGATGTTAGCTAGGTCCCATCCAGATCTTAGTAGCTGGTATTTTGACGGTGCAGTTTTGGTATTTGGCCCGAGCTAAACCTAATATATTAGCGAAGCTTCTAATACCGCGCTATACTTATATTACCTACTATCTATCGAAGTACCTTAAGTTTATAATATATTTATTAGAGTTTTAAGGCCCCTAAGGTTATTATTAAGCTTATTATTATTTTAGGTATACGTTTTAGCATAGGAAAAAAGAGGGTTATAATATCTATAGATTATATTAAAATAGCTATTTTTATAGCGAAATTATATTTTTTAGTAATAAGGCTAATTCTAGCGTAAAAAAAGAGCTTAATTTAGTACTAATAATTATAGCTAAACGATAGTAGTTATTAATTTAGTAGTATCTGCGCGGGCTAATATAATATACTAGCTATAGGTTTAGCTAATTATATTATCGCTACCTAAGTAATAGTTAGCTATATTATATTATAAACTATTACTCCTATAAGGCTACTTACTATTACTACGCAGCCTCCTAAGCCTTATAATCTAGCTGCTATTAGTCTACTAATAACTATAGTTATTATTAGCGAGTTTAAAAGTCGTATATTATATTAACCTCGGAAGTAAGATCTTATATAGTAATAAGTATAGTAGTAATCTTGCTTATAGGTTATTAATACGAACCCCTACCTAACCCCCTACCCCTACCCCTACTACCCCTACTACGCGTTATTATTATTATAATTAATAGCGTAGTTAATAGGTATATAGATAGTAGCGGGGAGGAGGGAGATATAGAGGAGGGTAGCGCTATAGTTAACTATAAGGCTAAAAAGCGGTTTATAACCTCCTAGTTAGAGGGGTTCTATTATATATTATATAAGTTAACTTTAGGTAGTACCTTATTATTATTAAACTTATATAGTTAGTAGTAGCAGCGCCTTACGTAGTAGATAGGGTTTAGATTAGCCTTACTAATAAGCTATTATAATTAAATTAAGTTTAGCTAAAGAAATTAATATAAATTTAATAGCTAATAGACTAAGATATATATAGTTAGGATATAGCTACTAGTAGGTATTAAGATTATTATAAGTAACCCTCTTACTATAGTAACTACTACGAAGTCTCTCTAGTAAGTTATAGCGGTAAGGGAGACCTTATTACCTTATAAACGCACCTATATAAGCGGGCAGGCCCTGCCTCTTTTAAAAGGCCTCTTCTATAGTATTATATTAACTATAGAGGAAGTAGAGGGTATAGAAGGAAACTTTATAGTTAAGAGGCTTAAGTAGAGAGTATTTACTTATTATATAGCGATAGTAGTACTCCATCTCGATTTAGGTATTATAAGAGTTAACCTTCTTAATAACTATCTCTCGAATTTTAATATAAAGTATATAGAGGTCTATAAGGCGGTTAGTAAGGTAGGATTTTAACTAGTAATAAGATCCCTCTATAGGAGAGGTTATTTAGTAACTATAGTTATAAAAATTTTAGATCTTATAGTTAATAAATTTATAGAGGAGTAGGATATAAGTTATCTCAAGGTACTTAATAATTACTATAAAAAGTTAGTAATAAATAAGTATTTAGTAACGTAACTAACCTTATTAATTTAAAAACTACTACTTAAGAGATCGCTAGTTTTTTTTATACTCGTTACGTATAGAGGAGTAAATATAAGCCCTCTATATATTAATAAGGCTATTAGGGTTATAAGTGTCACGAACAGCGAATAGATAAAGGTTAACACACTTCAATTGCGCTATATTAAGTGGATTCTGCGTTAAAGAAGGGGAAAGTCTAACTATAGGCTAGCGCAGCCCCGGAAGGCTAAAGAGTCGCCTAGTAATCATATAACCCGTAAGTTATATAATCTACAAGTTATATAATCTATAAGTTATATAACCTGAAATTCAGGGAGGTCTAACCTAACGCTATGATATTACCCCCCCTATTACTAGCATTACTATCCGCAGTAACTAATCTATTACTATATAAGCATTCCCCTAGTAGTATCCTCCTTATCTATACTTACGCTAGGGCGTTATTATTATCTATAGTAGCAGGGTCCTTATCTCGCGTAGTAGCTAAGAGCTAAGCTAAAAGGTATTTTAGTAGTCCTACTACTATTAAGTTAGTAGTATAGAAGTCTTATAGCGCTACGGGGGTATACTTAAAACTCTTAGCGTTATACTAAGTAGGATTATAGTTATAGCCCTTCTAGTTAGCGCGATATTATAGCTATCTTTAGTATAACTAGCTAGTAGTTATATATATAACCTTATATTCTAGCCTATAGTTAAACTTAATAGGGGGTAGTAGGGTTTTAAATTAGCTTAGAAGAGGGTTATAAGTAGCCTTCTAGAGCTTATTTAGGTAGAATATAGGGTAGTAGTTATATTCTTTTAGTAGGTCTAGTATCTATATCCCCCTAGGCCCCGTAGCCTTAATTAGCTATAAGCTATCCTATAGTATTAATAGCTTTAAAGAGTTTTCTTAGCGCTATTACTCTATTAATATATAAATAGAGTCGCCTATAGCTAAGTTATTAGGTTAGTAGTAGCGATTTATAGCGCGGGTATAACATTACTAGGCTATAGCTATATTCCCTTTTATAATATCCTAAACGCTATAGAGGCTTTATACTAACTACTAGGTATCGCCCTGGTTAATCTTTTCCTTAGTTATTAAGAGCTTCTATATATATTAGTCCTAGTTAAAACTTATCTATAGTAGGTATCCTTACTCGATTTTAAATAATATAAGCCCTATAGTTTTATTTAGTAGTATTACTTAGGCGAAGTCTATAGCGGGGAGCATTTCGCTCTAGTTATCCTAGAATTAGTTTATCTATAGGTATAAGTATTAAGTTAGGTACTAGTTAAGAATTTCTATTTACCTATCGGTTTTAGTATAACCTGCTATACTTAATTATATAGTTATACTATATATCTTATAGAGCTCGTTCTAGAAGTTAGAAGTAAACTAAGGGCCCCTATTAGATATAATTATAGTAGGGAAGCCTATATACTAGAAGATATAAGTATAATATAGCTAGGTAAGGTCCCGCGCTATAATAGTCTTATAGCAGTGGAGGGAGACTATCTTCTTTAAGAGGTAGTATACTATAACGAACACGTTATTATACTTATAGTAGTTAGGTAAGTAGGATATAAAATCTATTATAACGTGCTCCTAAGGGTAGTCTAGTATTAGTAAGGGTCTTAACTCGCCTAGAGGCTTATCTCTTAGCTTCTATACTTAGTAGTAGGTATAGTAATTATAAATATATTACTTAATATTAGTAGTTAGGCGGGGCTAGTAGTAGCGTTTCTTTAGGAGTTTAATAGTCTTATTCTAACCTAGGTATGCTATAAGCCTCTAAACGTAAGCTTTATAGATTAACTTTATATATAGGTCTTCTTCCTCTAGTACTATAAGCTTCCTATCTATAATTAGGAGCCTCTTATATATTCTCTAGCGTTCCTTTTTAATAGCTATAAGTACTTTTAGTAGCTTAAGCAATAGTATATTAAGCTTATAGTTTAACTAAAGGATATACTTAACTAGGAGGTAACCTTTTAACTTATTCTCTAGCTCTAGAGCGTTAATAGTTACTATAAGCTAACTTAGAGCGGATTTAAGTAGTTAGTATAACTCGCTCGCTACCTCTAGGGATAAGTAGTTAAGTAGTAGTAGCACTTAGGTATAATTAGACTTATAAATAGCTTATTATATTTAGAGGTCTTCGTTCTTTTATAAGAGGGTATTAGCTAGCACGTTTTTATACCCTACGTAGTACTAGATATAGAAATTAAAACTAGCTAAGATACCTAACTAGCGGGCTTAGTAGATATTTAGGAGCCGCTTAGTTATAAAATAGAGTAGTAGTTAGTAGTCTATAATAACCTCGAAATACTAGGTAGTTATAGAGAGTTTAGCCCTCTACTCCTCTAGCGCTAGAATAATTATTATTATCTTATAGTTATAGATAGGGTAGTTTATCTCTATTAGTAATATTATCTTTGAGAAATAGGCTATAGGGTATTATAAGCTATTATCGGTTTATTATTAGAGGAGGGTAGTAGTATAAACTAATTCGGAGGCGTCTATCTTAACTTAGGTAAGTAGTTCGGGCTTCTAGTAGCGTAAGATAGGGGCTAATATTAGGGCCTCTTTTAGCATTATAAATACTACTATATAGTTGCTATTAAAGTTAAATCAGGCGCCTTTAGCTATAAGTTTAATAAGCAGCCTAGTAATCTTCCTATAATTTGTAATAAATTAGTAGTAGAAGTTATAGAACCCTAAGAAGGACTAAACGCTACGCACTATAGTTAGTAGCTACTAGTCCCTTATTATAAAAACCTTCTTAGGGTCGAGGCTAATCCCTTTAGTTATAATAATAAACCTAAGGTAGCGCGTTATAATTACGCTAAATTCGTACTTCTTAATATTAGCCTAAAGCCTTACTTAGTATAGCTAATTAAGGACCTTTTTTATATATTCTTCGTGCTAGAGGGGGTCCTCTAAGTAAACTAGGATATTATCTATATACGCTATATAGAAGTTATCTAGGTATTCTATAAGCGTGTTGTTTATATACTATTAGTATATCGCTAGGCTATTATAGAGCCCGAAGGGTAGAACCTTATACTTATAGGAGCTATAGCGGGTATAGAACGTTATTAAATCCTCTAAGTTAGGGTAAATATAGATTTAGTAAAACGCCTAGCAGATATCGATCTTTATAAATAACCTAGCTTAGTTAATTTAACTTAGCGTTTTATTAATTAAGAGTAGTAAGTACTAATCCTTCTTAGTAAAACTATTTAGCTTTTAGAAGTTAATATAAAACCTTAAGTATTTATTAGCTTTTTAAATAAATAGTATTAGGACTATGAATAGAGCGTTACCTAGTGCTATAAAGCCTTTCTTTAGGTTGTTAAGGAGATATTATTAAGTAGCCTCGAGTTCTAATAAGGATTACTTATATAATAAGTAGAAAGTTAGCTACTCCTTTATACTAGGCTCTAGTTCGATCTAGTAGTTATAAGAGTAATAAGGAGGTAAGGCGTTACTAACTATCTTACTAAAGTAGTCCCTCTAGCCCTAAAGATAGGGGGGGAGTCTCTCCTTAACTAGTTATTAATTTTTAGCTTTATTAACCTCTAGTAGGCTAATACCTCTTTCTTCTTCCTCTTACGTATCCCTAATTATTAGATTAAGCTTATATAATAATATAAAGCCTAATTTAATATTAGTACGTCTTAGGTTCCTCTCGAACCCTATAGCGCTAATAAGCGCTATATTAAGATTCCTCTTTACTTACTAGGCCTTAAGGGTAAGGGGTTTAGGCTTCTAATACTATATAAGCTAGGTCTAATCTATAGTTAGCGCTCCCTTTAACGCTATATTTATCTTCTATAAGTTATTATTATATCCTAAGTCCCTAGGCGCGCTACTTCGCTATAGAATTTTTATAAGGGCTTTTATTTTACTTATTATAGCTTTCTAAGTGTTATATAGCTATTCCTTAGCTTTAAATATAACTTAGTAGTATTTAGCGTTAAGTTAATACTCTATATTAATTTTAATAGGTCGGAGGAGGTCCTTAGTATCTTATATAATTATTTAGGGGAGGTCCTGGGCTATAGGGGTATTACTTAGCTAGTATAAGCGCTAATAGCATATATCTACGCTAATATTAGAGTAATTAAACTATAAGTAGCTAAGGATAAGGTCGTATCTCCCTATATTAAGTTAGAGGAGGGGTATTTATATTAATTCTTAGTAGTCTACTTATATATAGGTTATTTATACCTTAGTTATAATATCTAATAGCTCTCTATTAAACCTAGTAGCTAGGATAAGGTATTATAGCTTATTATATTTAGCGTAATAAAAATCCCTTAATAAGGGGGTTATATAAGTATTTATAAAAGCGTAGCTATTTGCTCTAGTATTAAGAAGGGCCTTAAGGCGAATACTATATCTATTATAAACTAGGACTAACTCTTTCTCTAGTAGCTTATTACTAACTAGTTATTATAGGTTAATAGATACTATTACTAATTACTAATCTCTTTAGGTCTCCCCTAGTAAGGAGTCTATTTTCGCTAGGGGCCCTAGTTTTCTACTAGCTCTAGGTTACTACTAGTAGCCTTAGTAGGCTTAGTAATACTTATAGTAGCTCTAGCCCTCTTATAGGGGTAATCCCGCGAGGTATAGCTAGTATTACTATAAATAAAGCAGGCGCCCTATTTATAGAGCTTCTTATATAAAGCCTCGGGGATATAGCTCTAGTTAGTATAGGCTTAAGCACGAGGGTTCTATCTACTAGAGGGTTTAGCGCAGGCTACTAAGGCAGAGCCTTATATAGCAGTTTAGTTAGCTAAACGGGTATTAGGAGGCGCTATAATATAAGCTATAGTATAGACCTAGGTAGTATAGTCCTAGAGGTTAAGGGTACTATTTATATAATAAATAGAGCACTAGTTCTAGAGGGAGGTAGGTAGCTTCTTATAGAACTTCTAGCGCTACTAAGACTCTAGGAGCTTAGCTTTATAAGTAAGTTTAGTAAAAGTTACTTACTTAACTTAAATATCCTTAAATAAGATAGTAAGAGTATTAAGCTTTATCTAAGCCTTATTATACTAAACTAGGTTTATAAAGATACCCTTTAGCTCTTAAATAAGCTATTTTACTATAGTAATTTAAAGGGGGTTATTTAAGAGGAGAGGGGATAGAACGTTATAAGTAGTTCCTCTAAGGCGTAAGAGTATATACTTAAAGCATTAGGATTCGCTATAATACTCCCTATTATTAAGGCATATCTTAATATAAAAAAGCTAGGTATTAAACTTTAAGTACTTAGGATTAATACCCTTAGTACTTATAAAGATAAGGACTTTAGGTATCTTAATAGGGTAGGTATTACTATAGCTAGTAGTTAATATAAGCGAGCTAGAGTAGATCTAACTCTCGAGGTATATTATTTAGTTAAGGATTATCTAGAGCATAGCGCTATAGTCGCTAGAGGGAGGGCTTATAGGGGTAGGCGTAGTAGTTATATTATATTTAAAGCGCTAAAGCAGGGCTTTATTAGTATCCCATACCTTATTACGCTCCTTAGTAATAATAGTAGCGTTATATTAGGCCTAATCACGCTCCTCTTAGTAATATTTAAGTATAATAGCTTACTTAGCGTTATTAATAATAGTATAGGTATCCTCTAATCGCTCCTAGAGCTCTTAATTCTTATATTCTAGGTATAGAGCTATATTATATAATATATAAAGGTTATTACTAATAGTAATATATCTAGTATATAAGGCTTAAGACTTAGTACCTTAAGTAGCTCTTTTTATAAGCTAGTCTTAAATCTAAGTAAGAGTTAAGTCGGGGTTATTCTAAAATAGCTATATTATATTATTAAGAGTAAGGGCGATCTTCTAGCCCTTACCTAAGTAATTATAGTTAATAACGAGGAGGTTAGAGAACTTCTATAGCTTAGTAATAGCGCTCTAGGCTAAGCTCTTATATCCCTCTATATTAAGGTCTATAAATAGGCCTTTAATAGGCTATTTATATATAGGTTTATTTAGGTTAAAAACCTTTAGGTCCTCGCGCAAGGGAGTATTATAATTAGGTAGCGTAGTATAGTAATATTAAAAGGTTTTAATATAAGGCTCTAGGAGCTTTCTAGTATTAAGTATAAGCGCGGTTATAGCCTTATACCTATAACTAGCTAGTTATAACTCGTTTAGTATATTAGTAATAAAATAGAGGGGGGGGTATTAATTAATTTTAGGTTAGTTAGTTAGTATAAATTAGTTAGCTTCGCGCTTAGTTAGGTATTATACTCGTATTAGTTAATTAATAAGGTTAATATAGTAGTTAGTTAAGATATTATACTTCTATCTCTAGAGAATAGATAGATAAATATAGAATAGTATTATAAATAGCGAATAGATAAAAGTTAATATACTTTAATTATGCTATATTAAGTAGATTCTATGTTAAAGAAGGGGAAAGTCTAACTATAGGCTAGCATAGCCCTAGAAAGCTAAAGAGTCGCCTAGTAATTACATAACCTATAAGTTACATGATCCGCAAGTCACGTGATCCGCAAGTCACGTGACCTGAAGTTCAGGGAGGTCTAACCTAGCGCCGTGATATAAGAGTACTCCTTCTTATTAGACTATTATAGTAGCGCACCCTTATTATTATTATTATCCTACGCAGGTAGTTATACTACCTTAACCTCCTCTATAATTAAACGAGAGGTAAGATTACTACTTTAAGCCTCTATAGCCTTAGTAATAGAGTTTTTACTATTAGTAAGGGTAGTAGTAGTAGCCTCGTTAGGCTCTAGGCCCTGCGGTCCTTCCTATTCTTTTTTATATTAAGATTAACGTTTTTTAATATATACTAAATGTAAAGTTATTATTATATACGTAGGAAGATCTCTCTAGCTACTCTCTTTAAGCCTGCGTTAAAATTAGTAATAATTACCCTTAGATCTAGTATTTCGCTAATAATAAGAAGTTCTTATAGTTACCTTAATACCTAACTAAAAAGTTTAGTTATCTTAGTAGATACTAAGTAGAAAGTAGCGTTATATATAATATTAATACTAGTAAGGCTTATAATCTAGAAGAGTAGTATATTAAATCGATTTACCTATAGAGTTATATTAGTAAAAAAATTTATTAAAATAAACTACGCGTATATTAGAAAGGGCTAGAACCAATAGGAACCAGAAAGATAATAAACAACATAGCTCTACCTATAAATAGGTAAGAATATTAAGAGTAGGCTTAAAAGATATATAGAATAATTCGCAGATCTAATTAAAAGAGATCGTTTCTATTAGGCGCCCCTTCGCTAAGAAATTACTAAAAAACGAGGTATAGGGTTATTAAAGTACTAATAGTAATAATAATAATACTCCTCTCCTCCCCGCTACGCTCCTCTCCTCTACGCTCTACTCTATAGTTTTCTTATAATAGGTTTATATGCTAAGGGAGTTTTCTAAAAGTTATATAGCTAAGTCTATCCTATCCTATCTTAATTATCCCCTTAAGACTTTTTATAATATTATAAAAGAGAGTCTTAAAAAATAAATAAAACTACTTTATAGAAATAGTAAATATACTCTATTTATAGATCTAATCTATTAATAACGTCTTCTAAGCAGGCGATCTTATTATTAAGAAGGTCCCTTAGGTTTAACTATCTTCTACTATAGGTTATATCTTAATAATAGCCTTATTACCTCTTCCTTTTTATTATACTCCTTATTTTACTCTAATCCTTAGTATAGCTAAAACTACCCGCCCTATCGCGCTAGGTATAAGAAGTTATAATAATACGCTCCCTTAGGCGTATTCTACTCGATCTAATCCTACTAGTTAACCCTCTACTAGATATAGTCTATATAGCTATAATTACGCTTATTTAAAAGACTAAGCCTCTTAGGATATAATAGTATATTTATAAGTATAGTTCTTAAGCGTAGCTTAATAGTTATACTATAACTCGGCGTCTATAAGACCTATAACTAAAGCTAATATCTAAGGTATTTAAGCTTATTATCTAGTATTTTAAATAAAGCAGACCTAGATAATACTAATAATTTATAAATAGGTTAAGGAATATCTATTATAGG
>JAVHLU010001483.1:0-29771 GCA_036785755.1 Colletotrichum ledebouriae
TTTCCTTAACTAGTAGAGGGTATAGGTTAAAATACCTATATAGTGTTTCCCGAATTATGCCTGCGAACTGGGTGAATTTGTTATAGTCTTTTTGCGAAGGGGCTGCGGCGTAATTCCGAGCTCAATAGTATGGTTTTTATATATATTATATAGAATAGGTTTCTGCTATATAATAGAGGCTATACCTATATTAATAAGTCGACTTTAACTAAGTAAATTAATACCTAGTTCAGGTATATAATAGACGTCTTTTAATATTATTTTATTATTATTAGGGAAAGTATTTAAATCTCCCCTTATAGTAGCAGGAAGCTGATTTGCTTTGCCCCACTTTTCAGAGGTATTTATTAACTTTTTGTTGTATAAAAGAGTGTGATTTTTAACTATATGGATAGTAGCAGCAGTATCGATAGAGAATATAGTATTAATTTGGTTATAACGCCTTGATCCCAGGTCCTTTTCCTTAGTTATAATACTCTGTTGAATTAAAGTACCTAAGGTTATATTATTAGTTATTATATTATTATGATTAGGATTATCATGGGATATATTTACGTTTTCAAAGTCCTGATCTTCATCAGAATCGTTAAGATCCATAGGATCCTCGTTTTAATCAATAGGTTGATTCATAAATATATAGGGGGTTATTAAAGTATTGTTTTCTTCTTCTACTTCTTCTATAACCCTTGAGGTAGTTATATTAAGTTCCTTAGTAGTAGTAGTAGAGGTAGAAGATTTTTTGTTTTTGGTATTATTTTTATTATTACTTTTATTCCACTATGCTAGGGCCTTTTTAGGGTATAGAAAGGCATAGTTATCCTTAATATAGCTAGTCCTTTTGTAGTTCTTATAGTATAGACCTTTTTATTTTTTCTAAGGCTTTTTATTAACCTTATCTTTATTTTTATATTTATTATTATAACTAGTAAGATTTACTACTTTACCCTTACGTCTTGATTCGTCTAATAAATTAGAGAATAGACTATTAAGCGTATAGGTATGCTTATTATTCCTAAGACCTTGAGTAACAGTAGTTATTTATACTCTTCGTCTAGGCTACTTAATATATATGCTATAACTACCTAATTAGGTAGTTTAAGCTTATTATATACTAGGTTATCCGTAAGTTCCTTTATTTTTTTTTTATATTCTTCTATAGAGTTAAAATTACTTAAAGTAGTATTAAATAACTCTTTATAAGTTAGGAACTCGTTAGTAAACCCTATAGGCTTATATAGGTCTTTAAGATGTTTCTAAGCCTCCTAGGCTATTATATTATCCTTTATAACCCTAAGAGGCTTATTCTTATAGAATAGCTATATATAGCTTAGAGCCTTATCATTTGGATTAACATTATTATTATCTATAGGCTTAGATAAGTTTATAGTTATATCTTTACTAATAGGTAAGGCCTTAATATATATAGACTAGAATTTATAGGTATTAGATGTAGAAAGCTTAGGAAGCTATACTTTTAAATCAGATAGTATAATAACTTTAGGATTATAATATATAAGCTCTAATATAGTATATAGATCACAATAGTAAGATAAGATAGTTATATAGCTTAGTAGTATTAACTACAGGTTTATTATTAAATATATAGTTAAAACCCAGAGTTTATAGGTTTAACTCGTGATATTCCTCCTCTTTTATTTAATCTTCTTCTATAGAAGACTACCTGGTAGGTAAGCCTTCTATAGTTAGGATAATATCTAGTATATAGCCTATATAAGGCCTCGTTCGAATAGCAGTATAAATATAGATAAAATAGGACTTATATAGGCTTAGGGATAACTCGAAGATATAATTAAGGGGAGCAAGGTCGAATAGTTTTACTATAATATCATCTCGTTTTATAGTAATAGAGGTATTAATAGAGGTATAATTAAATTAATATAGGTTCTAAATAGCTTCTCATAGGAGGCTTCGATCTCTTAACTAGTAAACTAGTCTAGCTATTATTTCTAGTTCGGCGTAGGGCGTATAAAGGCTATATCTTTTAAAAGTATACCTTAAATAGGTAACTTTAATAAAGAAGATAGGCTTAAGATACTTATTATAGTAAGGAGGAGGTTAAATAGGTATAAGGTTATTAAGAAGGTTAGAGCTAGGCTTATAACCTATAAGAATAGGTATATAAGTAGCAAAAGGAGTTGTAAAATAGCCTAAATAATAGATATTAATAGGCTGAGTAATATTATAAGAAAAGCCAATAAATCTAAGCATAAGGAGGTATTTTTCCTAGAATTAAGTAATAGAGAAATCGTTAAATATTAATAATATTATCTCTAAGTTATAAATCTTACCCTCGTGAAGTGAGGGATAAGATATTCTAAAATATAACTATAAAGTAGTAGCTTATTAAGCAGAAACCGCGCTTAGATCACTATATGATCCGTGCGTAATTTCTGTGTATTTATAGCTATAAAGCTAAGGATTATATATATATATATATATATAAGGTTATTACTATTATTAGAATTTATATGGATTTTTAAAGTATTTATTCTATGAAGGAAATACTTCTATAGTTATTATTTTAAGTTCCCTAGTTATTAAAGTGTTATTAAAGAGATATTATATAAGTATATAACTATATATACTATAGTTATTTATTAAGGTTTATGTAACCTTTATAAGATTATCATAGAATCTTTAAAGATATACCTTCGGTATTCTTATAGGTATTATAATAGAGAATAAGTTAATTCTAGAATAGCTTTATATCTAATCATTATAAAGAGTATATAGATTATTAAGAATACTCGTAATAGCTTAAAAGGTATAAATATAGAGGGCCTTATACTCTATAATATAGGATATATAGAGAACTTTTATATTAATATTATCTTTAAAGCGCTACTTTAGAAGATAGGTATTTAATATTTAAGATATAATTAAATATTCCGCTTCAAAACCTCTAAGAATAGTATTATAATTAAGAAACTTATTAGGAAGGCGAACCTTACCTTCCTTAAATATAAGCTTTATTCCTTATACTTAATTCCTAAGTAAATCCCCTAAAGTATTAATATTATTATTAATCATATAGATTATATATTTATAACATATAGGTATACCTCTTTTATATAAATACTAGACTAGAGCGATAATATAATACTTCAGCACCTCTAAAGTAACTACCTTAGCCCTGAGGCTCTTAAGTAGCTAGTATATACTACTTAGGGGGTAAGGATTAAGGGCCTAACGCGCTTATGGTGCTAATACTATTTAGTTATATATATTAAATAAGTAACTTTAAGATAAATATTAAAAGATAAAGCAATATGCCCTTACTATAAGATTATATAAGATCTATTTAACTACCCTAAAGGCTTTAACTAGAACTAGTAGCTCCTTATTATTAAGGATAAATATACTAGTTAGCTCTTTATATTTCTATATATTACTAAGACCTATAGTAGTATTATACTCGCTCTATATATCTTGAGCAATAGGTATCTTAATAGAAGGGACTATCGATTTATAAGATTAGATAAGATATTAAGAGGTTAGTAATTTTACTTATAAGATATATAGGATATAAGAATTAGACCTATATAGAAGGAATAGAGGTTAAAATAACCCCTCTATATATAAAAGAGCTAATAATAGAGGGGAATAAGTAGGTTAGGAATTACTTAAATAATTAAAATACTCGCTATAGCTAGCTTACTTAAATAACTATAGGCTAAGACAGTACTAATTATAATAAAAATATATAATATAAGCCTACTTAAACGCTACGACTAGCGTTTATTACTATAGATTAAAGAGGAGTAGTTCTACTGATACTTTTACTAGTAGTAACCTAATAATAGAGTAGCCTTAACCCGCAACCTTTAACCTTACTACGAATATATATATACCTATAGCTACTATGTATACCCCCTTAAGAGGGAATAAGAGAGAGGAATTAATAAGAGAGATTTTAAGGTAATACTATAGGGATATATTAGATACCTAGTAGGATATATTTTAAGTACTTATAACCTATATAGGGTTTTGATCCCTATATTATAAATACTTATTATTATATAGAATAAAATATTTAATAAATATACTTTCTATAGGAAGGATAAGGTAAAAGAGGCTATCCTAGAAGATATTATCTATAAGATAGTAGAAGAAATTAAAGAACTTATATTATAAGTTAATTTTAAACTCTAGATCTTAACTATTATAAATAGGAATAAAGCTATATTAATACTTATAATTAAATAGTTACTTATACTAACCCTTATTCTTATAACTAAGTCTCTAAATAGAAGAATCCTGAAACTTCTAAAGGGGTAAGTAAGTTAGAAAGGGAAGTAGCTATTATCCCCTAATCCTATACTAGAGCTAGATAAAAGCCTAGCTCTAATAAATAGAGTAATGAGTAAAATGTATATATTAGAAATAACCTATATATATAAAGCTATCAGGAAAGTTGATTTTAAAGAGGCTAGATTAAGGATTATATTAGAGTTAACCTACTCCCTACTTCATAAAATATTTCTAAAGTAAATAAGTATAATAAGAATAAACCTTTAGATAGGAGATCCTTAAATGTATTAGTATAGCTATAATAAGATAGTAAGGAGAGGGCTAATACTAAATAGAGGTCTAACTAGGTATATAACTAGGAGGGCTATAGCTAAACTTATTAAAGCTAATAACTATATAATCTACTACTTAGTAACCTATAACTAGGAATAATAGAGAGCAATCCCCGCTCTAGTTACTAGGTTTTATTATAATATTATATAAAGTAGGAGTAGGTATCTAGCTTCTTTAAGACTTTTATATCTAATTAGTAAAAGGCCTTCTTAGAAGCTAGTATAGAGTACTATACGCTCTATAGCTATATTTATACTACTACTTATAGCGCGAAGCTTACTTATATAACTATAATAATCTATAAATATCTTATTACTAATAACCTTACTAAGCTACTATACTTATAGAAGGAACTATTAAACCTCCTATAGGCGGTCTAAACTCGCTTTAAGGAAGTAGCTAAGGTTAAAATAAGTAAATTATACTAAATAGATATATAGTGCGTTATTAATTAAGAGATAATAATTAAAAGACTAATGCCTTTAAAGGAGGTATTTACTTATAAATTTAATACGAATGATATCCTTAATTAATATAAAGTAAGGATTTATATTCGAGGTAATTAATAAGAGAAGTCGCCCTTAAATAAACTTATACAGCAGCCCTCGCTATTTAAAGCTTTAAAGTAGTAATAGTAATTAGTATATAATTCAACCTTAAAGTTAAATAATTTAATATTATTAATATATTCCTAAATACCTCCTAGGACCTAAATAAGGACTTAATTCTTTATAGATTATTAGATAGCTTTAAGTAGCCTAGAACGTATATTAAATTACGCTATATACTCTATAAGCTAAGGGATATATTATTACTCTAATATAAGGAGTTCTCCTTAACCTTTTAATATCTAGGCTTTATACTTATAAGTAAAGACCTATACCTCTTCTAGTTAACTAAGAAGAAAGTTCTCATTATCTTCTATATAAATAACTTCCTTATCTTGTTTTATAATAATTATAAAGAAGTAATATAGAGAGTAATTACTAGCTTAAAGGAACTATATAAGTTAAAGGAATAAGGCCTAGTTAAGTATTATCTTAGAATGAGAGTTATTTATAACTAAGCTATATGAAGGATATACCTTTTTTATAACTAATACTTTAAGCAGGTTATACAGAAGTTTAATTTACTTAACTTAAGAGTACTAATAACCCCTCTTTTAAACTTACTACTCCTAAAGAGTAAAATAATAATAATATTATTAGAAGTAAAGAGTTTCTAGGAGAAGATTAGCTTTATACTCTATATTATTATTATAATTCGACTTAATATCGCTTTTATATATTCCCTATTCTTAATATTCCTAATAAACCCTGCTCCTTATTACTATATTACTACTAATTAAGTTATATAGTACCTATATTATACTTATTACCTTATAATACGCTTTAATAACTTAGGGGGTAGGTAGGTATTATTTATTATAAGTAACGCTTTATTTATAGATAATAAGGCGATATAGAAGTTATCTTAAGGGTATATAATCTCGCTCTTTAGAGGACTAATTTAATAGAAGGCTACTTAATAAGCTATAGTTATAATATTAAGAATAGGAATAGAGCTTTAAAGCCGTAAATATATAGCTGAAGAGACTATTACTCTTTAGAAGCTATTTAGGGATATTACTCTTAAACTTAGCGATATCTAGAAGATTTATTATAATAACTAATAACTAGTTTATCTTATAACAGGTAAAAAGGCCTAAATCTTAACTAAGCTATAGTATATGAATACTTAAAATATATAGCTATAATAAGAATATACTTAAGGATCGTTTAGCGTAGTATATATACTAATAAATAATATACTACTTAATAGTCTTATAAATGTTCTTAACTATAACAAGTTTAAATAGTTCTATTCGCTCCTTAATCTAAAACATATATAGAGAATAGTTATAATAAATAAGGGATACTTTAAATAAGTATAAGAGGGCTAGTATTATAGGCTACGCCCGGGTTAAGCCTACCTAGGCTTCTGCCTAGGTTTACTACCTTAGGGAGCTACCTAGGGCTTACCTAGGGCCTACCTAGTTATTCCCTATAAACTAGTAAAATCTCTACTAGAGAGGAAAACTTTCCCTTTTCCTCTTTAGCTTAGATAAATAGTATTATAGTAACCTCTTATTAAATAAACTTAGGTCTAACCCCTTATATATTTAAGCTTATTATAATAATAATAATAATAAGTTAAGTACTACTCCCTACTAGTTAGTAAGATAGTTAATAATAATATAGCTAAAATTTAAGATAAGCTATTATAAGCTAATTTAATAGTAGTAATAGAGTCCCCTAATAATAGTTATAAGAGGTTAAGTACCGGAATAGCTAATATATAGCTATATGAACCCCTATAAGTATTACTAATAAGATATTATTAATACCTAGTATAATATACTAGAACCTACTACCCCTACCCCTGAAATTCTTAAGTAAGTAAAAGGAATATACTACCTAGGTATAATAAATAAGGTATAAGATTACTATAGATAGGGCGTTCTATACTATAGATATAAAGGTATAATACCTTATTAACTCCTATTTAAATACTATACCTTAGTAAGTAGATTTTACTTTCTATAAAGCTAGGGGGAGTAGGGGAAAATATAACCCTATAGACTATATAGCTTATTTAAACTAGATATATAAGGACTTAAATATCTAATTATAAGCTATAGCCTAACTATAAACCCTCTAGTAGAAAGGGAATAAATCCCTAGTAATCCTCTTATTAAGATTTAAATAAATACTAGCTAATATAAGTAATATAAACTAGCTTAGTTAAGTTTAGATCTTACTTCTAGAGGCCTCCCTTACCCCTAGGCTAAGGGATTAGCTAATTACTATTAACTTACTAGCTAATTATAATAACTAGCTCTTAAAGGTCTAGAGTATTATATAAAAGATAGAGCGCTAGAAGGTCTCTAGTAATTACCTAGTAATCTATTTTAGTATAATACTAATAGCTTTAGAAGGGTATAAGGGATCCCTATAGTTATTATACTTATAAAACTAGAGGTTATATTACCTAGCGCGACTTTAATAAAAAGGACTAGCTACTTAGAGTTATAGAAATAGAAACCTTAAAAAAAGAACTAATATATTATAAGGTTATAAATAACTACTAGGTAGTAGCTAACTCCTTAGAAAAAAATAAGGAGTTAGAAAATAACTAACTCTAGAGCGAAATTAAGCTCTAGAGCTTACTAAGGAGGAGATATTAAGTTAAAAAGAATATAAATAGGAATAACTAGCTAATAATAAGCTTATTATTATTTAAGTTAGAGTTAATAGAGGATATCTAGCTTATACCTTAGTAGATATTAGAAGTAATACTTATATAATAATTAACTTTTCCCTAGCTTAATACCTTTACTTTCTATATATTAAGAAGAGATACTATTATAAGCTATACCTAGGTTAAGCCTACTTAGGCTTCTACCTAGGTTTACTACCTTAGGGAGCCTACCTAGGGCTTACTTAGTTATTCCCTATAAACTAGCGAAATCTCTACTAGAGAGGAAAACTTCCCCTTTTTCCTCTTTAGCTTAAATAAATAGTATTATAATAACCTCTTATTAAATACACTTAGGTCTAACCCCTTATATATATAAGCTTATTACTATAATAATAATAATAGGTTAAGCGCTACTCCTTACTAGTTAGTAAGATAGTTAATAGTAGTATAGCTAAAACCTAAGATAAGCTATTATAAGCTAATTTAGTAGTAATAATAAAGTCCCTCTAGTAATAGTTATAAGAGGTTAAGTAGGGGAATAGCTAATATATAGCTATATTAACCCCTATAAGTAGTACTAGTAAGGTACTAGTAATACCTAGTATAATACGCTAGAAGCTACTACCCCTACCCCTAAAACTTTTAAGTAAGTAGAAGGAATATACTACCTAGGTATCATAAATAAGGGGCCTCTAGCCACTCCGTAGTGATTTTACCTGCTCAAGTGCAATAGCCCTTCTAACTCCGCGCCTCCTAATAATACATAGCCTTCGGTCACGTGATCGTAATTACTAACTACCTTTCCTAACTATAGCTATACTTATATATACCTATAGCCTCACGATCTTTAACTTCATATTAATAATAACGTGGTTTTTAATTATTTAATAGACTATAAAACTATTAACCTTTCCTCTCGCGCACTACCTACGCTGCTAATACCGCCTCTATTACCGCTTCGTCCGCTAGCTATGCTATTATTAGTAAGGCTCTCTCTATTAATTAATATAAGCTATACTTACTAATATTCCCCTAAGGGGCCTAGGCTACCTCTACCTTAATAGTGCAGAGGACCTGCTTAAAGAAGGGCTACTCTATAGGGTATATAATAACCTACCTAGCTTTTACTACTAAGTCTACTTACTTAGCTATAATATAATAATAAGTATCCCCTCTAGGGGTATTAATAAGACCCCTCTTAAGGGCTATATTAATAATACGGTCTCTATATTTAATAGAATAATTAAAAAAGAAGTAGGTTTTATTAATTATATTAATACTAAACTCTCTAGTAAGCTCTTATATATTATTAATATTAAAGGGCGTGCCTCGCGCAGGCTTAGCGCTTTTATATATAGGGTCTAGTACTAATATAGTTAAGGGATAAGGATATATTAAACGCGCTCAGCGCGGTTATCCCGCTCAATGGCGTCCAACGCGTTCAACGCGTTAAATATACCTAAACGCGTTAACCCTTATAAAAGGGCTTATCGCTTTTAAGGAAAAGACCTTCTAAATTTATAGAATTTTCACCTACATCTTTTACTTACTATATGGATTATATTAATTAGTAGTATAACCTTAATAATTAGCTATATCCCCTTATAACTAAGGATATTACTTATAATTAAGGAAGGTATTTAATTATATAGATAGCTAACCCTATTAAGTTTATATAAAGTAATATATTAGTAGTTAATACCTATAGATATTTTATATTATTAAAAGCTTCTAAACTCCCCCTTTCCCTTAATTAGGAAATATTAATAAGAGATATTAACCCTTTATTATTTCCCTTAACTAGGAGATATCCCTAAGAGATATTAAACCTTAAAGATTTCCTTAACTAAGGAATATCCTAAAGAGATAATAAACCTCTAATAATAATACCCTATAAGCTACTTTCTAATTATAAGGTTAAAGAAGGTCTTAAGTCTAACCTTCTAGAACTTATTAACTATTTAATTATTATAAACCTTATAATAGCGCTTAAGTAATACCTAGATAAGTTCTATATACTACTTACCTAGATAAAGTATACCTTTCTTAATTTAGTAATAAAAGTAAGTATTATAGCTATTACTTATAAGAACTTTAAATAATATTCAATAAACTACTATAAATATATTAAAAGGTTAATACTATATAAAGAAGTATATAAGACTACTTAATATACTTAAAGTAAGGCCTTATAAGTATAGATAACTAACTTATAACTATTTACTAATACTATTAGGTAGTAATATTACCTTAATCTCCCTTATTATAATTAATATATTAAGATAGAGACTAAATAGGGCTAAACTCTAGACCTAATACTCCCCTTTAAAGAGGATAAAGAGAGGGGAGGCTATAAGACCCTAAAACCTAAAGCTATAGATAAGCTAGATATCTTAAAAACCGTATTTAAACTTAATATAATAATAATCCCTAAAGCTTTCTTAATATTTTTATTAACTCTAGAAGAATATTATAAGTTTAAATAAAGTTTTATAAATAGTTTATAACTCCTATCCCTTAAACCTATATTAAAAGATATAATTATTATATTAATATTAGAGCTAAGCTTAAATACCTTTTATATATTATTTAAAGAAAGTAAGGATATATTAAGTATTTTATTCCTAACCCAAGGAAAAGGAATAAGTAGCCCTCTTATACCTAAGCTAAGCGAATTATAGAGTTACCTTAATACTTATAGCTAGGGTAAGTAATATAATAAGATAGGCGCCTAGGAACTAGAAGCTAGTCTATTAAACCTTAATAAAGGTAAAAGATATAATTAGGATATTACATATATAGAGGGCACTCCTCTATTACTACTACTACCTATACTACCTAGTAATCCTAGTAATAGAGGTAATAATAGCAACCCTGAGGGCTAGAATAGTAGAGGAGGTAGCCCTAGCTATAGTAGTAGTAATAGCTAAGGCGATTAATACCCTTAATTACTAGCTAAGCTAAGAGATATTATTAAATTATTATCTAACCCTAATAGGTTCTTAGTTAGCTATAACTTTCTTATATTCCTTCTCTCTATAGATAAAGAAGGGGTAGTATAGGTAATAGCTAGAATATTAATTATAGAACCTAGGCGTAGTACTCCTTAATTTAAGATTAATATAATTAGGTTATTTAATCCGCCTCTATATAATAATAAAGTTAAAGATATATATATTAATAGTAGTTTAAGGACTATCTACTAAAATATATATCGCTTTATTAATACTATTAATAGCTATATTAAGTCGGATAATAAGAACCTAGCTATAGCTACCCTTAACCTATATTAAACCTTACTAAGGTATACCTCGGCCTAGTACTATACTAATCTAATACTTAATAAGAAGGTAGAACTTATAGACCCTAACTATAGATTAGATTATTAGAAAGAGTTATTACTTAAACGTTTTTATTTACTATATTAAATTACTAAAGCACGTTTAACCAAGGAGAGGTATACTCTATATAATATATATAATTAATATAATATTTAATACTAGATAGCTAAGGTTACTTAACTATATAAGGATACTAAAGAGAGTAAACCTAAGTTATTAACTATTACTTATAATAAGATAGATATAGAACTAGTTATTAGTATTCCTCGGCTAGCTAGTAATATAAACTATAATAAGTTTATTATAAGCTTATAGAAGATAGTCCCTAGCTAGTATTAAATAGTTACTAAAGGATCCTAGCTAGTATTAGTCTAACTATCTATTGAGTTCGGAATTACGCCGCAGCCCCTTTGCAAAAAGACTATAATAAATTCACCTAGTTCGCAGGTATAATTCGGGAAATATTATATAGGTATTTTAACCTATACCCTCTACTAGTTAAGGAAAATAATATAAGAACCCTATACGTTCCTACTACTTATAACCAAACCCTCTAAATATTACTATATAAAGTCAGATGCGCGCCGCACTATAGCTAAGGATATTAGAGCTAAATAGCCTACTAAGGCTCTCGTAGCCTAGAAATACCGTCGCTAAACCTTCTAGCAAGGTGCTATAAAAGCTACTATATAAGATAACTTCTTAACCTAAAAGGTTAACCTTCTAGTAAGGTACTAAAGGTAAACGCTACTATATAAGAGGTAACTCCTTAACTAAAGAGGTCTTTCCTAAGAGGTTCTTATAGCTAGAAGCATAAGAAGCTCTACTACTATAAGCAGGGCTTTATACCTCTCCCTCTTCCTTATCTAACCTATAATAAATCCTTAACTATATTAGTACTAAACCTTATATATAAAAACGCTATACTTGCGCCAGGCACGCCCTTTAATACTAATAATATATAAGAGCTTGCTAGAGAGTTTAGTATTAATATAATTAATAAAACCCGCTCCTTCTTTAACTACTTTATTATATATAGAGAGTATATTATTAATATAGCCCTTAAGAGGGCTCTTATTAATACCCCTAGAGGGGATACTTACTATTATATTATAACTAAGTAAGTAGACTTAGTAGTAGAAGCTAGGTAGGTTATTATATACCCTATAGAGTAGCCCTTTTTTAAGCAAGTCCTTTATACTATTAAGGCAGAGGTAGCCTAGGCCCCTTAGGGGAATGTTAGTAAGTACGGCTTATACTAACTACTTTAATATAGAGAGAGCGTTACTAATAATAGCATAGTAAAGATAGTAACGACTTCTAGTAGATAAAGCGGTAATAGAGGTAGTATTTAATAGTAATATAGGTAGTATACGAGAGGAAAAGTTAATAGTTTCGTAGTTTAAATAATTAAAAACCACGTTATTATCGATATAAAGTTAAAGATCGTGAGGCTATCTAGTAGGGCATATATAAGTATAGCTATAGTTAGGAAAGTTATAATCACGTGACTAAAGGCTATGTATTATCAGGAGGCGCGGAGTTAGAAGGTCTGTTGCACTTAAGCAGGTAAAATCACTATGCAGTGGCTAGAGGCCTCTAACTATCTATTAAGATAACCTATATAGGAACTATAGCGACGCGATTATTACTAAAAGAGACCTTAAAGGTAAGCTATACTATAGCTACTCGTTACCCGTACTATATAAACCTAAAAGAGATTATATCTAGCCTATTACTATTAAGACCTATAAAGCAAGCTACTAATATAGCTACTAAACCCTTATTAAGCTCTGCTCGCAAGGAAGTTTAGTTTAACTAATAATAAAGGCCTGAATACTAACGCAAATAGCCTAGTTAACGCGTTTAGCGTCCTTAACTACCTAGTTACCTTTTAGCTTATATAATAAAGGGGACTTATCGCAAGTAAGTAGAAGAGGAAGTATATACTTCGTTAAATAAGGGCGACTTTAACTATATCTAATATATTAAGGCTAGCGAGGATTTAGACTTATATAAAGAAAACTTAGTTATTATTACTAATAACGAGGATAACTAAGAGCAATAGGAAGACGATCCCGAGTATATTAACCTAGCTACTTAATCCGCTTATTATTATAAATACCCTCTAGGTTATATCCCTAGATATAAGGATAAGTACCCTATTTTTAATATTAACTTATTCTAGAATTCGCTCCTTAAGGATCCTAGGATCTACTCTTATAAAACCTACTTTTATAATACTAAGCTATATACTAACTTCGAGATTATCTTCTTATATTAGACCTATCTATCCCTATAGCTAAATATAACGCTTATTAGTCCTATTAAGCTATAGTAATATATAGTTATACGTTTATACCGCTATACTTACGCTAAGATTATTATCTAGGGTTATTACAACGGACTGCTAATCGTAGTCTACGTTAATACTAGTATAAACCGCTTATTTATAAGCAAAGCCTGCTTATAATAGTTCCGCACCCTCTTAAGAGAACCTAAGGTATTTAAGCTCTAAGGCGTAGGAAGCCTTAAGACTATTACCTAGGTAACCTTTATAATTCTTATATAAGCATAACGACCTAATAGCTATATAATAACCGCTAAGCTCTATATAAGTATATAGCTTATCTTATATTTAGATACTAGTCTACTTATAGGGTAAGAATTTAATATACCTAACGGGCTCGACGTTCTAAACTTAGAATCGTACGTCTAAATCATATCCTATAATAATAATTAAATTCCCTCTTAGATCTATTTAAAAATCCCTTTAAGAGTTTATAATATATATATATATAATAAGAAATATAACTATCGCGCTATATAATCGCTCTACTATTTAACTTAATATACTATTAGTAAAATAGAGTCCCTTCTATTTAGCCTAAAGTATAAAGGGTATATATATATATATATAGGTAATTCACCCTACATTCCTATTATGAATAACGCTCCTTACCTATTAAAGATTAAATAAGGTACTAAGCTTAGAACTCTAGCGCCTTTTAAGTCTAATAGATACCTTAAACTAAAGACTTATAATTAACTATAAATAGCCTTTTTAATATTATTACATAAGGATCTAATATATTACGCTATTTTTAGCCTTTTTAATTACAAGCTCGCAATACTTACTTAGCTACTAGAACTATTAATTAATAGATAAGTAGAAATCTCTAACCTAACTAGTAAGGAAGCGCTCGCTAACTATAGTATAATAAATAATAATATAACGCCGAATAGCAGAGATATCTATAAAGGGAATATTAACCTAATAGTAAGATAGGTATAACTAAGCCTAAAAACTTACTAGTAGTTAAGTTCGGAATTACGCCGCAGCCCCTTTGCAAAAAGACTATAACAAATTCACCTAGTTCGCAAGTATAATTCGGGAAATACTATATAGGTATTTTAACCTATACCCTCTACTAGTTAAGGAAAATAATATAGGAACCCTATATATTCCTACTACTCGTAAGTAAACCCTCTAAATATTACTATATAAAGTCAGACGCGCGCCGCACCGGGGCTAATTATATCGGAGCTGAACGGGCTACTAAGGCTCTCGTAGCAACGCCCTCGCTAAACCTTCTAGTAAGGTGCTGCGCTAACTCGGATTAGTCTAGGCCTACGATATATAAAGAACTTTGACTTATAAAGCTACTATACGAGATAACTCCTTAACCCAAAAGGTCGACCTTCTAGCAAGGTGCTACGAATACTACTATATAAGAAGTAACTTATTAACTAAAGAGGTCTTTCCTAAGAGGTTCTTATAGCTAGAAGTATAAGAAGCTCTATAAGCAGGGCCTTATACCTCTCCCTCTTCCTTATCCTTATCTAACTTATAATAAATCCTTAACTATATTAATACTAGACCTTATATATAAATACACTAAGCCTAAGCGAGGCACGCCCTTTAATATAAATAATATAGAGGGGGTCGCTAGAGAGTTTAGCTTTAATATAATTAATAAAACCCGCTCCTTTATTAACTACTCTACTATATATAGAGAGCGTATTATTAGTATAGCCCTTAAGAGGGCTTACCTTAATACCCCTATAGGGGTCTCTATAAAGCGTAATAGTATTAAAGCTAAGTAAGTAAACTTAGTAGCAGAGGTTTAGTAGGTTATTATATACCCTATAGAGTAGTCCTTCTTTAAGTAGGTCCTCTATATTACTAAAGCAGAGGTAGCCTAAGTAGCCTAGGCGAATATCAGTAAGTATAGCTTACGCTAAATAGAGAGAGCGTTGCTAATAATAGCATAGCTAGCGGACGAAGCGTTAATAGAGGTAGTATTAGTAGCATAGGTAGTGCGCTAGAGGAAAGGTTAATAGTTTTATAGTCTATTAAATAATTAAAAACCACGTTATTATTAATATAAAGTTAAAGATCGTGAGGCTATCTAATAGGGTATATATAAGTATAGCTATAGTTAGGGTTATGATCACGTGACCGAAGGCTATGTATTATTAGGAAGCGCGGAGTTAGAAGGTCTATTGCACTTAAGCAGGTAAAATCACTATGCAGTGGCTAGAGGCCTTTACTAGTAGTTATTACTAAGGAAGGTATATATATCTATAACTAAGACGCTAATGCTATTTAACGCCTTAAAGAGGTTATCTCATATTACCCCGCTATCTAGAAGGACTAAGGATTAATTAACCTTCTAGAAGATTAATACCTTAAGGTTAAACTTATTAAAAGATAGTAGAATATAAATATTAAATAATAACTTTATCCTATTAGTAAAGAAAATAAGAAACTTATTAATAAAGCTTTAGACGAGCTCTATACTTAAAGCTATATAGAATAAGGTAACTCTAGACTTATACTATTTAAAGCCTCTATATTCGCTATATAGCGAATTATAGATAGTAAGTATAAAGGTTAGATAGTTATAGACCTATATACTCTTTATAAAGCTATAATCCCTAACGTATACCCTATATTACTATAATAAGATATTATTAAACGCCTTTATAATAAACTATAGATTACTATAGTTAACGCTTAATCCTTCTTCTATTAATCTCTTATTAAGAAGGAACATTAAGATCGATTTACTATAATTAGCTACTAGGGATAAGAATACTTAAAGGTAGTACTTAGAGGATTCTATAATTTGCCTGCTTACGCTTAAGGCGTTATAAATAGACTCCTATAACTATATAAGGAATATACCTACGCGTTTATTAATAATATTATTATTACCTTAAAGGACCTTAAGACTTACCTTAAGTACCTTAATATAATTCTTAAACTCTTTATAGATATCAGACTCTTACTTTTAGTAGAGAAGTTATTTATTAGATATCCTTCTATTAAGCTACTTAGCTTTACTATTAACACCTTTAGACTATGAAATACTTAAGACTGTATTAATATTATTAAGAAGATTAAGTACCCCTATAACCTCCGCTAGCTTAAATACTAAATAGGGGTAACTAATTTTCTATAATATATAATACTACGCTATAGTTATTATATTTAATTACTTAAATAGTATAAAACTACGTTACTTACCTAAGCCTAAGCATAAGAGAAGGATAAAGGCGCTATAAGAAAGCTCTTTTATTAAAAGATAAGTTTTAAACCTACGCTAGAAGAAGGAGCTAGCTTTAATAATATTAAGGATACCTTAATAGCAGATAATACCTTATTATACTATAACTCTAATAAGTAGTTATTTATATAGCTTAACTTATTAAAGGAATATAGATATTCCGCGCTAATCTTCTAGCTAGCTAACTATATTAAATAGAAACCTTATAACCCTATTAAGTATACTAACGTATATCTAATTGCCTATATTAGTAAGGCCCTTAACTAAGCTAAATATAAGTATTAGCCTACTAAACTCGAAGTTACTTACTTAGTATACGTAGTAAAAAGGTATTAGCTAATACTAGGTTTATTAAGACGAGACCCTGTAATAGTACTTACTAACTATTTAGTAATATATAATATTATTAAATAAACGTCGCTATAGTTAGAGGATAAGACGAGGTCTAACTTATAACTTATATTATTATTAGAATATTTTAGCTAGTTCTCTCTAATATATTATTATATCCCTAGAACGTTAAATATTATAATAGACGCGTTATTATACCTACTTATAATAGAAATCCCTATTAAAGACGTTAGGGAACTTAATAGGATATAGGATAATATACTAATAGGTATTAACTTTATAATAGAGGTATCTCTTAATAATGATTTTAAGGCTAAGCTTATTTAATTATATACTAACTCTAAGTCTTAGAGTAGAGTATATAAGATACTCTATAGAAGGGTAGATAATATAGACCTTAACCTCGTTATATATAATAGTCTTCTTTACTATATTAACCCTTATACTAATAAATAAAGGCTCTGCATTCTAAAAGAGTTAGTAACACCTCTTATTAAAGAAGCTTATAATAAGTACTATTACTTTAGTAAGGAACGGATATAGAGAGCTATTAATAAATACTTTTATATCCTACGTCTTAAATATTAAGTTAATAATTCTATAGCTAACTACTTATAATACGGAACTATAAATATAGAACGTTAACTACTGCTTAGCGTAATATAGCTAATATTAATACTAGCTATTCCCTTCTATATAATTACTATAGACTTTATTATTAGACTTCCCGAAATACCTTTATAATATTTAAGCTATGAAGTAGAGAAACTCCTACTTCTTAATATAGTACTTATTATAACTAATAAGCTCTCTAAAGTAATACTTCTTATCCTAGGTTACTTAATATATACTACTAAGATCTAGGGATGCCTCTTTCTCTATAACCTCTAGCATAGTAACTAGGGAATACTAAAAGCTATTATATCTAATTATAACTAAAAGTTCCTTTTAAAGTTTTAAACTATACTATAGGCTAAATTATATATTATATTAAGATTCTTAATAGTACATTATCTATAAAGTGATAGTATTTTAGAATATAAAAACTAAAGTATTAAACTAGCTATTCGTTACTTTCTTAACCTTATTAATAATAACTAGGTAATATTACTACTAAGCCTTTAATATAACCTTAATAACGCCTACTTATAAGTTATTAGTTATTTACTAAACCAAATCCTATATAGTAAAAATACTAATAACATATTAAATATCTTAGGTAATACTAACCCTAAAAAACACTGCGAAATCTTCTAGGAGGAAGCGAAAGTTTAAATTATAAGAACCTAGCTATATATAAAGGAATAGTATAATAAAGAATATCGTTTTATTACTTTTAAGCTAGGTAACTAGGTATACCTTAAGATAGGATTAGGATATTATTTATTAGGATAGCTAAATCTAAAGTATAGCTACTAGTATATTCTATTTAAGGTCCTTAAACGTATTAGTAAGTTAATATACTGCCTCGATATTCTGCTTAATATAAATATTTACCTAGTTATATCTATTATCTAACTTATACTAGTACTAGCCCCTAGTAATAACCTATTTAACTATTAAAATAACTACTAAGGCCTAGGTAATATTAAGGAAGATAATAATATTTTTTAACTTAAAGTATATAAGTATTTTAAGATTAAAAGTATTCTTAAGAAGTAAACCCTCGCGTGAGGAAAGGTATAATATCTAATTAAGTAGAAAGGTTACTTACTAATATATATTATTTAGATAGATAAAGATATTATAAATATAGATAAACTTATTACTATACTTAAAGGTAAGGAATAAGAGATAGAATAGCTCTATAAATAAGTATAAGCTTAAAGACCTATCTAATAGGGTATTAAACTAGTATTAAAGCTTAATAAAAAACTACTAAGGGGCTTAAGAGGAAAGCCTTATAAGAACCTAGTAGAATAATATAATATAAATTATAAATAAGGAATATACTACTTAAAGCGCCTTAAATAAATAAGTAGACTATAAAGAGTATTATAACTAAGGCCTTATTATAAAATAAAGATATTGAGCGCACTTAGTATATTTAAGAACTTTACTCTAATAATAGCGATATTTATATCTATTCTATTAATAAAGATAACTATACCTATTACGCCTTCCCTCTTAAACTCCTTCTACCCTTAGTACTATAAGAACCTTTATAAATATAACTACCCTCCTCGCTAGAAGGTGAGTCCCTACTCTCATTTAATTAATCAGAAAAAATAGCGCTTAAGTATATATCTATAAAATAAATTTATATTACTAGGTAACCCTATTAGTTATTACTACTACTTTCGCCCGCTTAGTATTAAGCGTGTTTTCCCCTCGAAATATATATTTTATAGAAGAGCGATAACACCTTTACCCCGTTACTATACTATTATTATACTTATATATCTCCCTTTATTACTATTATCCTTATCTAGATAGTAAGGAACCTTACTAACGCTCTATATTATTATACGCTTAGCGCTACTAGAGCAACCTATATTATATATACCTAGGTATTACTTTACTATAAATAGATAACGCTCTAAACGTAAAGATACTAAGTATATTACCCTTAACTATATTTATTACTACTTACCTAATATTAAGATCCCTCGTATTAAGCCTAGATACTATATTTATAACTAAGAAATCTTTGAGGATACCCTTAACTAAGAGACCTAATATTATAGAACTAGTTATAATATTTCTAATACCCTATTTATTATTTACCTAGGTACTAATACTTACCTAATTACCTAACTACTATTTATAAAGCGAATTAAGTTCTATTCTAATTTCCTAATACTATCTTAAACCTTAAGTAACTATCACTCTATAATATTATATAAAACTCCCTTAAATATAACCTATGCTATATTACTAATATCGCTAGTATACTTATTTCTATTAATTCTAGAGAGGCCTTAAGTAGAGATAATAAACCTATTACTACTAAATATAATTAAGCTAATAAAACTATTAATACTAATTGGCCTAAATAATCCCTTAATACTAGCTAATCTAACTAAGCTACTAATATTACTAAATATATTAAACCTCGACTATTAACTAATACTATTATAACTACTACTAGATTAACTCTCATTACTTAGAATAAGACTAATAAAATAGCTACTCCTAAGACGTAAGCTACTAGTATTAGTACCCCTAATATAATAGATACTATTAAGGCTATTAAGGGAATGCGAGCCTATAGTAAATATATTAGCTATATCTCTATACTACTTAATAAATATAAGGAGACTTAGATCGCCCTAACTACTAAGGGTTATATTACTACTACTAGCGCTATTACCCTTAACCTAGGCTAGTTTATTAAGTAAGCTACTAATAAGTTTAAGTTTATTATAGCGACTATTCCCTAGGGACTAATATAAGAGAGCCTAGGCTTCCTTAGCCTAAAATAATACCTTGCTACTAGGTTATTTACTAAGTATATAGCGTTAGCTATTAGCCTAGAGGATTACCCTAATATTAATCCTTCCTCTAATATTAGCCCCTATAACGCTATTAATACGCCTAGCGCTACTAAGACGCCTAATATTACTACTAGTATTAAGAAGATCGTTATTATAAACTAGTAATCCTATACTTACGTTACTAGCCTCTATTACCTTACCTATTCCTATATAAAGTTCCTAATTACTTAGGAGGTAATTAATATATCCCTTTAGCGCCTCTATTTCTTTAATATAACTAACCTTATCTCTACTTACTACGCTAAACGCCTTACCCTATATATACTTATCTAGAACGGCTTAATTATCCTTAGTCTATATATATATCCACGCCCTTAACTTATTTATAACTAAACGAATTATAAGTAACCTAGAGTTTAGCGCTATATTACCCTTCTTTATTATTAAGTATATACTACGATATAGGTTTCCTAGTATATATACTAAGGATAATACTTATATTAGTTAGGCTATAGTTAATAGTAACGACTTAAGCGCTATCTATACTCTTTTAGACCTTAATAACCCTAAGGCTATAGATATAGCTAACTTTTAGTATAAATACGTTATAGACCTTCGAGGCGTTCGCGCTAATATTACCTCCCTCGCTACCTTAATTACTATAATTAAAAATAATAGCATTACTAAGTTATACCCTAGGGTTAGTAACGAATCTCGCTACTTATTCCTAGAGTAATATAAGGATAATACCTAACTAGCTACTACCTATAGTCTTAAGATTAACTAACTCCTAGTTATAGCTAAAGAGATTATTAATAATGAGGATAAGAACTACTCTAACCTCTTAAAGATAGCTAATACTACGCCTAAGACTCCCTTAGCTTAAAGTAGGATATAATAAAAGGTATATAATAGAAAGGAAGTAAGGTTATATATAGTTACTTATATATAATAATATAGCTTTACTTACTAATACGTTACTATAATAGGAGGTATAAAGTAAATTTTATACTATATATTATAGTTAACGCCTTTTTCTTCTTATATAAGTGATTAATATTAAACGCGCTTAGCGCGGTTATCCCGCTTAAGGGTATCTAATGCGTTTAATGCGTTAAATATACCTAAATATATTAACCCTTATAAACGGGCTTATCGCCTTTAAGGAAAAAACCTTCTAAATTCATAGAATTTTCACCTATATTTTTCGCCCACTACGTGGACCGTATCAAAGAGGGAGAGGTATAAAGCCCTGCTTATAGTAGCAGAGCTTCTTATACTTCTAGCTATAAGAACCTCTTAGGAAAGACCTCTTTAGTTAAGCAGTTACCTCTTATATAGTAATATTTATAATACCTTTAGCACCTTACTAGAAGGTTAACCTTTTAGGTTAAGGAGTTATCTTATATAGTAGCTTTTATAGTACCTTTAGCACCTTACTAGAAGGTTAACCCTTTAGGTTAAGGAGCTATCTTATATAGTAGCTTTTACCTTACTAGAAGGTTTAGCGAGGGCGTTACTACGAGAGCCTTAGTAGCCTGTTTAGCTCTAATATAATTAGCCCTAGTATAGCGCGCGTCTAACTTTATATAATATTTAGAGGGTTTGCTTATAAGTAGTAGGAATAAATAAGGTTCTTATATTATTTTCTTTAACTAGTAGAGGGTATAGGTTAAAATACCTATATAGTATTTCCTAAATTATGCTTATAAACTAGGTGAATTTGTTATAGTCTTTTTGCGAAGGGGCTACAGCGTAATTCCGAACTTAATAATAAATACGATATAAGATAATTATTAATAGGGAGTTCTATACTATAGATATAGAGGTATAATACCTTATTAACTCCTATTTAAATACTATACCCTATTACGTAGTCTCTACTAATACCGAACGCGCTCAGCGCGGTTATCCCGCTCAAGGGCGCCCAACGCGTTCAACGCATTTAACGCGTTGGACGTACCTGAACGTATTAACCATTATAAAAGGGCTCATCGCCTTTAAGGAGAAAACCTTCCAAATACATAGAATTTGTACCTATATTTTTTACCTACTACGTGGACTATATTAATTAGTAGTATAACCTTAATAGTTAGCTATATCCCCTCGTAACTAAGGATATCCCTTATAATTAGGGAAGGTACTTAACTATATAAATAGCTAACCCTATTAAGTTTATATAAAGTAGTATCTTAGTAGTTAATACTTATAGGTATTATATATTATTAAAAGCCTCTAAACTCCCTATTTCCCTTAACTAGGAGATATCCCTAAGAGACGTTAAACCTTAAAGATTTCCTTAACTAAGGAATATCTTAAAGAGATAATAAACCTCTCTAGTTATAATACCCTATAAGCTACTTCCTAATTATAAGGTTAAAGAAGGTCTTAAGTCTAACCTTCTAGAACTTATTAACTATTTAATTATTATAAACTTTATAATAGCGCTTAAGTAATACCCTAATAAGTTCTATATATTATATACTTAGACTAAGTATACTCTTCTTAAGTTAGCTATAAAAGCGAGTATTATAGCTATTACTTCTAAGAACTTTAAATAATATTTAGTAAACTATTATAAATATATTTAAAAGTTATTATTATATAGGGAAGTATATAAGACTACTCAATATATTTAGGGTAAGGTCCTATAGGTATAAATAACGAACTTATAACTATTTACTAATATTATTAAGTAGTAATATCGCTTTAACCTCCCTTATTATAATTAATATATTAAAATAGAGATTAAATAGGGCTAGACTCTAGATCTAATACTCCCTTTTAAAGAGGGTAAAGAGAAGGGAAGTTATAAGATCTTAAGAGCTAAAGCTATAATTAAGCTAGATATCTTAAAACCTATATCTAAACCTAATATAATAATAATTTCTAAAGCTTTCTTAATACTCCTATTAACTATAGAGGAATATTATAAATTTAAATAAAGTTTTATAAATAGTTTTTAACTCCTACTTCTTAAACTTATATTAAAGAATATAATTATTATATTAAAACTAGAGCTAAGTCTAAATATATTTTATATACTATTTAAAAAAAGTAAAGATATCTTAAACGCTTTATTTCTAACCTAAGGAAAAGGACTAAGTAGCCCTATTATACTTAAGCTAAGTAACTTATAAAGTTACTCTAATATTTATAACTAGGGTAAGTAGTATAATAAGATAGGCGCCTAGGAAGTAGAAGCTAAACTATTAAACCTTAATAAAAGTAAAGGATATAACTAGGATATTAAATATATAGAGAACGCTCCTCTATTATTATTACTACTAATATTACCTAGAGATCCTAGTAATAGAGGGAATAATAATAACCCTAAGGGCTAAAATAGTAGAGGAGGTAGCCCTAGCTATAGTAATAGTAATAGGTAAGGCGATTAATCCCCTTAATTATAAGCTAAGCTAAGAGATATTATTAAACTATTATCTAACCCTAATAGGTTCTTAATTAGCTATAACTTTCTTATATTCTTTCTCTCTATAGATAAATAAGGGGGTAGTATAAGTAATAGCTAGTATATTAGTTATAAAGCCTAGGCGTAGTACTCCTCGTTTTAGAACTAATATAATTAAGTTATTTAATCCGCTCCTATATAATAATAAAGGTAATAATATATATATTAATAGTAGTTTAATAACTATTTACTAAAGTATATATTGTTTTATTAATACTATTAATAGCTATATTAAGTTAGATAATAGGAACCTAGCTATTACTACCCTTAACCTATATTAAACCTTATTAAGGTATACCTCAGACTAGTACTACGCGGATCTAATGTTTAATAAGAAGGTAGAACTTAAGGACCCTAACTATAGATTAGACTATTAGAAAGAGTTATTACTTAAACGTTTTTATTTACTATATGAAATTACTAAAGTATATTTAACTAAGGAGAGGTATACTCTATATAATATATATAATTAATATAATATTTAATACTAGATAACTAAGGTTACTTATCTTTAAAAGGATACTAAAGAGAGCGAATCTAAGGTATTAACTATTATATATAATAAGATAGATATAGAACTAGTTATTAATATTCCTTAGCTAACTAGTAATATAAACTATAATTAGTTTTTTATAAGCCTATAGAAAATAGTCCCTAGCTAGTTTTAAATAGTTACTAAAGGATCCTATCGAAAATTAATCTAACTATCTATTAAGACGACCTATATAAGAACTATAGTAACGCGATTACTACTAAAAGAGACCTTAAAATAGGCTGCACTACTACTACTTTCTACCTATACTATATAAACCTAAAGGAGATTATATCTAGTCTATTACTATTAAGACCTATAAAGTAAGCTACTAATATTATTACTAAACCCTTATTAAGCTCCTCTTATAAAGAAATTTAGTTTAATTAATAATAAAGGCTTAAACGCTAATATAAATAGCCTAGTTAATATATTTAGTATTTTTAACCGCCTAGTTACCCTTTAGTATATATTATAAAGGGGACTAGTTATAAGTAAGTAGAAGAGGAAGTATATACTTAGTTAAATAATAGCGACTTAACTATATTTAGTATATTAAGGCTAGCGAGGATTCAAATTTATATAAGGAAGACTTTGTTATTAATACTAATAACGAGAGTAACTAAGAGTAATAAGAAGACGATCCCGAGTATATTAACCTAGTTACTTAACCTACTTATTACTATAAATACCCTCTAGGTTATATCCCGAGATATAAGGATAGGTACCTCGTTTTTAATATTAACTTATTCTAAAATTCGCTCCTTAAGGATCCCGGAATCTACTCTTATAAAATATATCTTTATAATACTAAGCTATATACTAACTTTAAGGGTATTTCCTTATACTAGACCCTTCTATCCCCTTAGCTAAATATAACGCTTATTAGTCCTATTAAGCTATAGTAACTTATAGTTATACGTTTATACTATTATATATACCCTAAGATTATTATCTAAGGCTATTATAATAAACTACTAATCGTAGTCTGAATCGATACTAGCGCAGACCGCTTAGTTATAAGTAAAGCCTACTTATAATAGTCCTATACCCTCTTAAGAGAACCTAAGGTATTTAAGCTGTAAGGTATTAGAAGTCTTAAAACTATTACTTAGGTAACTTTCTTAATTCTTATATAAGGATAATAACCTAATAGAAATATAATAACTACTAAGCTCTATATAAGTATATAGCTTATCCCTTATTTAGATACTAGTCTACTTATAGGGTAAGACTTTAATATATCTAATAGGCTTAACGTCCTAAACTTAGAATTATATATCTAGATTATATCCTATAATAATATTTAAATTCCTTCTTAGATCTATTTAAAAGTCCCTTTAAAGGTTTATAATATATATACTACTAGAAATATAACTATCGCGCTATATAATCGCTCCGCTATATAAATTAATATATTATTAGTAAAATAGAGTCCTTTCTATTTAACCTAAAGCACGAAGGGTATATATATATATATATATATAGGTAATTTACTTATTACTCCTATTAACAATAACGCTCCTTAATTATTAAAGAATAAACGAGGTACTAAACTTAGAACCCTAGCGCCCTTTAAGTCTAATAGATACTTTAAGCTAAAGACTTATAATTAACTATAAATAGTCTTTTCAATATTATTATATAAGGACCTAATATACTACGCTATTTTTAACCTTTTAGATCGCAAGCTTATAATACTTATTTAGCTATTAGAACTATTAGTTAATAAATAAGTAGAGATCTCTAACCTAACTAGTAAGGAAACGCTCGCTAACTAAATCGTAATAAAAAATAATATAATACCGAATTATAAAGATATCTATAAGGGGAATATTAACCTAAATAGTAAGATAGGTATGACTAAGCTTAAAAACTTACTAGTAGTTATTACTAAGGAAGGTATATATATCTATAACTAAGATTAATTTACTATATTTAGCTACAAGGGATAAGAACGCTTAAAGGTAGTACTTATAGGATTCTATAATTCGCCTGCTCACGCTTTATATATTATAAATAGACTCTTATAACTATCTAAGGAATATACCTATATATTTATTAATAATATCGTTATTACCTTAAAGGACCTTAATACTTACCTTAAGCACTTTAATACAATTCTTTAACTCTTTATAGATATTAGACTCTCGCTTTTAGTAAAGAAGCCGTTTATTAGATACCCTTCTATTAAGCTACTTAGCTTTACTATTAAAATATTTAGACTATTAAATACTTAAAACTATATTAGTACTATTAAGAAGATTAAGTACCCTTATAACCTTTACTAGCTTAAATATTAGATAGGTATTACTAGTTTTCTATAGTATATAATACTACCCTATAGCTATTATATTTAACCGCTCTAATAGCGTAAAATAATATTACTTACCTAAGCCCGAGCTTAAGGGAAGGATAGAGGCGCTATAAGAAAGGTTTTCTATTAAAAAATAAGTTTTAAACCTATACTAGAAGGAATAGCTAGCTTTAATAATATTAAGGACGTATGAATAGCAGATAACGCCTTATTCTATTATAACCCTAATAAGTAGTTATTTATATAGCTTAACTCGTTAAAGGAATATAAATACTCCGCGCTACTCTTCTAGCTAGCTAATAATATTAAATAGAAACCTTATAACCCTATTAAGCGTACTAATATATACCTAATTACCTATATTAATAAGGCCCTTAACTAAGCTAAATAGAAGTATTAGCTTACTAAACTCGAGGTTACTTACCTAGTATAGGTAATAAGAAAGTATTAGCTAATATTATATTTATTAAGACGAGACCCTACGATAGTACTTACTAATTATTTAGTAATATATAATATTATTAATTAAGTATTACTATAGTTAAAAGATAAGACGAGGTCTAACCTATAACTTATATTATAATTAAAATACCTTAGCTAATTCTCCCCTAGTATATTATTATATCCCTAGAATATTGAATATTATAGCGGACGCGTGATTACGCCTACTTAGAATAGAAATCTTTATTAAAGACGTTAGGGAACTCAATAAGATATAGGATAATATACTAATAAGTATTAACTTTATAATAGAGGTATCTCTTAATAACGAGTTTAAAACTAAGCTTATCTAATCATATACTATATCTAAATCCTAGAGCAGAATATATAAAATACTCTATAAAAAGGCAGACGATATAGACCTTAACTTCGTTATATATAATAGTCTCCTTTATTATATAACCCTTATTCTAAAAAATAAAGGCTCTATATCCTAAAAGAGTTAGTAACACAGCTTATTAAAAAAGCTTATAATAACTACTACCACTTTAGTAAGGAATAAACATAGAGAGCTATTAATAAATACTTTTATATACTATATCTGAAATAATAAGTTAATTACTATATAGCTAACTACCTATAATATAGAATAATAAATATAGAACGGTAACTACTACTTAGCGCGATATAGCTAATATTAATACTAGCTATTCCCTTCTATATAATTACTATAGACTTTATTATTACACTTCTTAAAATACCTTTATAATATTTAAGCTATGAAGTAGAGGACTTCTTACTACTTAATATAATACTTACTATAACTAATAAGTTCTCTAAAGTAATACTTCTTATCCTAGGTTACTTAATATATATTACTAAGATCTAGGGACGCCTCCTTCTTTATAACCTCTAATATAATAACTAGGGAATCCTAAAAGCTATTATATCTAATTGTAACTAGAAGTTCTTATTAAAGTTCTAAACGATATAATAGGCCGAATTATATACTAAATTAAGATTCTTAATAATATATTATCCTTAAACTAATAGTATTTTAGAATATAAGAACTAAACCGCTAAACTAGCTATTTATTACTTTCTTAACCTCGTTGATAGTAACTAGGTAATATTACTACTAAGCCTTTAATATAGCCTTAATAACGCTTCCTTATAAGTTACTAGTTATTTACTAAGCTAAATCCTATATAGTAGGAATACTAATAATGTATTAAATATCTTAGGTAATACTAATCCTAAAATAAACTATGAAATCTTCTAAGAGGAAGCGAGAATTTTAATTATAATAGCCTAGCTATATATAAAAGAATAGTATAATAAAAAACATCGTTTTATTACTTTTAAGCCTAATAACTAAGTATAGCTTAAGATAGGATTAGGATATTATTTATTAGGATAGCTAAATCTAAAGTATAGCTACTAGTATATTCTATTTAAGGTCCTTAAACGTATTAGTAAGTTAATATACTGCCTCGATATTTTGCTTAATATCAATATTTACCTAGTTATATCTATTATCTAGCTTATATTAATACTAGCCTAATACCGAACGCGCTTAGCGCGGTTATCCCGCTCGAGGGCGTCTAACGCATTTAATACGTTAAATATACCTAAACGTGTTAACTCTTATAAAAAGGCTTATTACCTTTAAGGAAAAAACCTTCGAAATTTATAGTATTTTTTACCTATAATCTTTACCTACTTCGTGGACTATATTAATTAGTAGTATAACCTTAATAGTTAGCTATATCCCCTTATAACTAAGGACGTCCTTTATAATCAAGGAAGGTACTTAATTATATAGATAGCGAGCCCTATTAAGTTTATATAAAGTAGTATTATAGTAGTTAATACCTATAGGTATTATATAGTATTAAAAGCTTCTAAACTCCTCCGTTCCCTTAACTAGAAAACGTTAATAAGAGATATTAACTTTTTACTATTTCTCTTAACTAGGAGATATCCCTAAGAGATATTAAACCTTAAAGATTTCCTTAACTAAGGAATATCCTACTAAGATAATAAACCTCTAATAATAATACCCTATAAGCTACTTTTTAATTATAAAGTTAAAGAAGGTCTTAAGTCTAACCTTCTAGAACCTATTAACTATTTAATTATTATAAACTTCATAATAACGCTTAAGTAATACCTAGATAGGTTCTATATACTACTTACTCTAACTAAGTATACCCTTCTTAGGTTAGTAATAAAGGCGAGTATTATAGCTATTACTTATAAGAACTTCGAATAACGCTTAGTAAACCGCTATAGATATATTTAAAAGTTAATATTATATAGGGAAGTATATAAAACTACTTAATATATTTAAGGTAAGGTCCTATAGGTATAGATAACTAACTTATAACTATTTACTAATACTATTAGGTAGTAATATTACCTTAATCTCCCTTATTATAATTAATATATTAAAATAGAGA
>JAVHLU010001484.1:0-29743 GCA_036785755.1 Colletotrichum ledebouriae
TAATATTACCCCCCCCCCCCCCCCCCCCCCCTTTTACTAGTATTACTATCTATAGCAATTAGCTATTATAATATAAATAATTCTCTACATAATATCCCCTTCCCCCTATTCTTATACTTATACTAAGGCGTTATTATTATCTATAGTAATAGGGTCCTTATCTTAAGTAGTAGCTAGAAGCTAAGCTAAAAGGTACTTTAGTAGTCCTATAGTAGTTAAATTAGTAGTATAGAAGTCCTATAGCGCTACTAGGGCATGCTTAAAACCTTTAGTATTATACTAAGTAGGATTATAGTTATAGCCTCTCTAGTTAGTATAGTACTATAGCTATCCTTAGTATAACTAGCTAGTAGTTATATATATAACTTTATATTCTAGCTTATTATTAAACTTAATAGTAGGAGGGGGGGTCTTAAATTAACCTAGTAGAGGGTCCCTAGTAGCCTTCTAAAGCTTACTAGAATAGAATACTAAGTAATAGTTATATCCCTTTAGTAGGTTAAGTACCTAAGTCCCCCTAGAGCTAGTAGCTTTAATTAGCTATAGGCTATTTTATAATATTAATAGCTTTAAAGAGCTTTCTTAGCGCTATCCTTTTATTAATATATAAATATAGTCCCCTATAGCTAAGTTATTAGGCTAGTAGTAGTAGTTAGTAGCTTAGGTATAATATTATTAGGCTATAGCTATATTTCCTTTAGTAATTTACTAGGCGCTATAGAGGTTTTATATAAGCTACTAGGTATTACTTTAGTTAATTTTCTCCTTTATAATTAAGAACTTTTATATATATCAGCTCTAGTTAAAACTTATCTAGAATAAGTATCCCCGTTTAATCTTAAATAGTATAAGCCTAGTAGTTTTACTTAGTAGCGCTACTTAGGCGAAATCTATAGCTAGGAGTATTTCGCTCTAGTTATCCTAGAACTAGTTTATTTATAGATATAAGCGTTAAGCTAGATATTAGTTAAGAATTTCTATTTACCTATTAGTCTTAGCATAACCTGCTATACTTAACTATATAATTATGCTATATATCTTATAGAGCTCGTTCTAGAAGTTAGAAGTAAACTAGGGGCCCCTATTAGATATAATTATAATAGGGAACCTAGTATACTAGAAGATATAAGTATAATATAGCTAGGCAAGGTCCTATATTATAATAGTCTTATAGTAGGGGAGGGAAACTATCTTCTTTAATAAGTAGTATATTACTATAAATATATTATTATACCTATAGTAGTTAGGGGAGGGGTAGGATATAAAGTCTATTATAATATGCTCCTAGGGGTAATCTAATATAAGTAAGGGCCTTAACGTACCTAGAAGCTTATCTCTTAGCTTCTAAGCCTAGTAGTAAGTATAGTAGTTATAAATATACTACTTAATATTAGTAGTTAAGTAGGGCTAGTAGTAGTATTCCTTTAGGAGTTTAATAGTCTTATTTTAACCTAGGTATATTATAAGCTTCTAGATATAGGCTTTATAGATTAACTTTATATATAGGTCCTCTTCTTTTAATACTAATAGCTTCTTATTTATTATTAGGAGTCTATCTCTTATCTTTTAGCGCTCCTTTTCTATAATAATAAGTATTTTTAGCACCTTAAGTAATAATATATTTAGTTTATAGTTTAACTATAGGATCTATTTAACTAGGAGGTAGCCTTATAGCTTATCCCCTAGCTCTAGGGTATTAATAGTAGCTATAGGACTACTTAGAGTAGCTTCTAATAGCTAGTATAGTTTACTTATAACCTCTAGGGATAAGTAGGTAGGTAGTAGTAATACCTAAGTATAGTCTAATTCCTAGATAGCTTATTAGGTTTAAAAGTCTTGACTTTTCTATAAGAGGGTATTAGCTAGTATATTTTCACGCCCTAAGTAGTACTAGATATAGAAGTTAAACCTAGCTAAGATATCTAATTAGTAGGCTTAGTAAATATTTAAAAGCCTGTTAGTTATAAAGTAGAGTAGTAGTTAGTAGTTTATAATAACCTTAAAATACTAGGTAATTATAAAGAGCTTAGCTCTCTATTCTTCTAGCACTAGGATAATTATTATTATTTTATAGTTATAAATAGGGTAGTTTATCTCTATTAGTAATATAGTTCTTAAGAAATAAGCTATAAGGTATTAAAGATTATTATTAGGTTATTACTAAAAGAGGGTAGTAGTATAAATAGATTTAGAAGTATCCGTCTTAACTTAGGTTAGTAGCTTAAGCTTCTAGTAGTATAAGATAGGAGCTAATATTAAGGCCTCCTTTAGCGTTATAAATACTACTACGTGGTTATTTTTAAAGTTAAAATAGGCGTCTTTAGCTATAAGCCTAGTAAGTAGTCGAGCGATCTTTCTATAATTTATAATAAATTAATAGTAGAAGTTATAGAACCCTAGGAAGATCTAGACGCTACGTACTATAGTTAGTAGTTACTAGTCTTTTACTATAGAGACCTTCTTAGGGTTAGGGCTAATCCCTTTAGTTATAATAATAAACCTAAGGTAGCGCGTTATAGTTATACTAAATTTATACTTCATAATATTAGCTTAAAGCCCTACTTAGTATAGCTAGTTAAGGACTTTCTTAACGTGCTCCTTATACTAGAGGGGGTCCTCTAAGTAAACTAGGATATTATCTATATATACTATATAGAAGTTATCTAAGTATTTTATAAATATATTATTTATATATCGTTAGTATTTCGCTAGGCTATTATAAAGCCTAAAGAGTAGAACCTTATACTTATAGGAGCTATAATAAGTATAGAATATTATAAAGTCCTCTAAGTTAGAGTAAATACGAATTTAGTAGAACGCTTAGTAGATATCGATTTTTATAAATACTTGAGCTTGGCTAATTTAACTTAATATCTTATTAATTAAGAGTAATAGATACTAGTCCTTCTTAATAAACCTATTTAGCTTTTAGAAGTTAATAGAAAACCTTAGGTAATTATTAGCTTTTTAGATAAATAGTATTAGGGATATAAATAGAGTATTACTTAATATTATAAAGCCCCTCTTTAGGTTCTTAAGGAGGTATTATTAAGTAGCCTTAAGTTAAGGAGTCACCTCTCGTATAGTGGCGTTCACCTTCAGCACCTTGCTAGAAGGTCGACCTTTTGGGTTAAGGAGTTATCTCATTTGGTAGCTTTCGTAGCACCTTGCTAGAAGGTTTAGCGAGGGCGTTACTACGAGAGCCTTAGTAGCCCGTTTAGCTCTAATATAATTAGCCCTAGTATAGCGCGTATCCGACTTTATAATATTTAGAGGGTTTACTTATAAGTAGTAGGAATATATAGGGTTCCTATATTATTTTCCTTAATTAGTAGAGGGTATAAGTTAAAATACCTATATAGTATTTCCCGAATTATACTTATAAACTAGGTGAATTTATTATAGTCTTTTTGCGAAGGGGCTGCGGCGTAATTCCGAACTCAAGTAGCCTTAAGTTCTAGTAATAACTACTTATATAATAAGTAAAGGTTAGCTACTCCTTCGCACCTAGCTCTAGTTTAATTTAATAGTTATAAGAGTAATAGGGAGGTAATATATTACTAGTAGTCTTATTAAAGTAATCTTTCTAGTTCTAGAGGTATAATAAGAGCCTCTTATAAATTAGATATTAGCTTTTAGCTTTATTAACCTCTAGTAAGCTTATACCTTTTTCTTCTTCCTCTCGCTTATTAGTAATTATTAAATTAAGCTTATATAGTAATATAGAGCCTAATTTAATATTAATACGCCTTAGGTTCCTCCTAAACCCTATAGCGCTAATAAGCGCTATATCGAGGTCTTTCCTTACTTACTAAGCCTCGAGGCTAAGGGGTTTAGGCTTCCTATATAGTATAAGCTAGGCCTAGTTTATAATTAGCGCTCCCTTTTATAGTATATTTATCTTCTATAAGTTATTATTATATTCTAAGTCCTTAGGTATATCGCTTTACTATAGGATCTTTATAAGGGGTTTTTTCTTACTTCTTATAGCTTTTTAGGTATTATAAAGCTATTCCTTAGCTTTAAATATAGCTTAATAGCGTTCTATATTAAATTAATACTTAATATTAATTTTAATAGGTTAAAGGAGGTCCTTAATATCCTATATAATTATTTAGAGGAGGTCCTAAGCTATAGGGATATTACTTAGCTAATATAAGTACTAATAGTATATATCTATACTAATATTATAGTAATTAAACTATAAGTAGCTAAGAATAAGGTTATATCTCCCTATATTAAGTTAGAGGAGGGGTATTTATATTAATTCTTAGTAGTTTATTTATGTATAGGTTATTTATACCTTAGTTATAATATCTAATAGCTTATTATTAAACCTAGTAGCTAGGATATAGTATTATAACTTATTACATTTAGTATAATAAAAGCCCTTAGTAAGGGGGTTATATAAGTATTTATAAAAGCGTAGCTATTTACTCTAGTATTAAGAAAGGCCTTAAGATAATACTATATCTATTATAAATTAGAACTAACTCTTTCTCTAGTAGTTTATTATTAATTAGTTATTATAAGTTAATAGATATTATTACTAATTACTAATCCCTTTAGGTCTCCCCTAGTAAGGAGTCTACTTTCGCTAGGGGCTCTAGTTTTCTATTAGCTCTAGGTTACTATTAATAGCTTTAGTAGGCTTAGTAATACTTATAATAGCTTTAGCTCCCTTATAGGGGTAATCTTATAAGTTATAGCTAGTATTACTATAGATAAAATAGGCGCTCTAGTTATAAAGCTTCTTATATAAGGCCTTAGGGATATAACCCTAGTTAGTATAGGCTTAGGTATAGGGGTTTCTTCTACTAGAGGGTTTAGCGCGGGCTATTAAGGTAGAGCCTTATATAGCGGTTTAGTTAGCTAAGTAGGTATTAGAAGGTATTATAATATAAGCTATAATATAAACCTAAGTAGTATAATCCTAGAAGTTAAGGGCGCTATTTATATAATAAATAGAGTACTAGTTTTAAAAGGATATAAGTACCTTCTTATAGAACTTCTAGTACTACTAAGACTCTAGGAGTTTAGCTTTATAAGTAAGCTTAGTAAAAGTAGCTTATTTAATTTATATATCCTTAAATAAAATAATAAGGGTATTGAGCTTTATTTAAGCCTTATTATACTAAACTACGTTAATAAAAATACCCTTTAGCTTTTTAATAAGCTATTCTATTATAGTAATTTAAAGCAGGTCCCTTAAAAGGAGAGGGGATAAGATATTATAAGTAGTTCCTCCTAGGTATAAGAGTATATACTTAAAGCATTAAGACTCGTTTTAATATTCCTTATTATTAAGGTATATTCTAATATAAAAGAGCTAGATATTAGACTTTTGGTACTTAGAATTAGTGCTCTTAATACCTATAAAGATAGGGACTTTAGATATCTTAGTAGCCTAGGTATTATTACTACTAATAGTTAATAAGGGTAAGCTAGAGCAGACCTAACTCTCGAGGTATATTATATAATTAAGGATCGCCTAAATTATAGCGCTATAATTACTAGAGGTAGGGTTTATGAGGAGAGATATAGTAGTTATATTATATTTAAAGTACTAAAGTAAGGCCTTATTAGTATCCCTTACCTTATCCCGCTCTTTTATAATAGTAATAGTATTATATTAAGCCTAATTATACTCTTCTTAGTAACACTTGAGTATAGTAAACTACCTAGCGTTATTACTAGTAGTATAGGTATTATCTAAAAGCTCCTAGAGCTCTGAATTCTTATATTCTAGGCGGAGGGTAGTATTATATAGTATATAAAAGTTATTACTTATAGTAATATATTTAGTATATAAGGCTTAAAACTTAATACTTTAAGTAGCTCTCTTTATAAGCTAGTCTTAAATCTAAATAATGGTTAACTTAGGGTTATTCTAGAATAGCTATATTATATTATCAACGGTAAGGGTAATCTTCCAGCCCTCGCTTAAGTAATTATAATTAATAATAAGGAGGTTAGGGAACTTTTATAATTTAGTAACAGCGCTCTAGGCTAGGCTCTTATATCCCTTTATATTAAGGTCTATAAATAGGCTTTTAATAAGCTACTTATATATAGGTTTATTTAGGTTAAAAACCTTTAGGTTTTTATATAGGGGGGTATTATAGTTAGGTAGCGCGGTATAGTAGTATTAAAGGGCTTTAATATAAGGCTTAAGGAGTCTTCTAGTATTAAGTATAAGCGCTATTATAGCTTTATAATTATAACTAGCTAATTAGGTCTTATTTAATATATTATTATAAAGTAGAGGGGGGGCATTAATTAAGGTCGGGTTAGTCGGGGTATAGATTAGTTAGCTTAGCGCTTAGTTAGATACTATACTCGCGTTAGTTAATTAATAGGGTAGGAGAAATAATAGTTGATTAAGATATTATACTTCTATTTCTAGAGAATAAATAAATAAATATAGAATAGTATTATAAATAGTAAATAAGCGAAGGTTAGCACGCTTTAATTACGCTATATTAAGTAGATTCTGCGTTAAAGAAGGGAAAAGTCTTACTATAGGCTAGCGTAGCTAGGGAAGGCTAAAGAGTGGCTTAGTAATCACGTGACCCGCAAGTCACGTGACCTAGAATTTAGGTAGCTCTAACCTAGCGCTATAATAATTATAATAAATCTTCTAGATATTACTAAGTTTAAGAGTGATATCCCTAAATAGCTTCTAAAGAGTAATTATCTCCTTAGCTATATATTTAAGGCTTAGAAGTTCTACTTCTATTATTAATATTATAATTATAGCTTATTAAGTAGCTTTTTATTAAATTAGTCCTCTAAAGAGTAAGATTATATTCCCTTAAGATAACTTCTATATCTCCTTATTATTTATAAATAAAGCGTTACTTATAATTCATAATACCTACTTACCCCCTAAGTTATTAAAAATATATTATAAGGTAATAAGTATAATATAGGTATTATATAACTTAGTTAGTAGTAATATAATAATAAGAAATAAGGTTTATTAAGAATCTTTAGAGTAGGGAATATATAAAAGTAATATTAGGTTAAATTATAATAATAATATAAAGTATTGAGCTCGGAATTACGCCGCAGCCCCTTCGCAAAAAGACTACAACAAATTCACCCAGTTCGCAGGCATAATTCGGGAAATACTATATAGGTATTTTAACCTATACCCTCTACTAGTTAAGGAAAACAATATAGGAACCCTATACGTTCCTACTACTCGCAAGCAAACCCTCGCATAAAGTCGGACGCGCGCCGCACCTATTGTCAGGAGGCGCGGAGTTAGAAGGTCTGTTGCACTTGAACAGGTAAAATCACTATGCAGTGGCCAGAGGCCATAATATAAAGTATAGAGCTAATCTTCTCTTCGAAACTCTTTACCTCTAATAATATTACTCTTATTTTACTCTTTAGAAGTAATAGGTTTAAAAGAGGGGTTACTAGTACTCTTAAGTTAAGTAAATTAAACCTTTTGATGACCTACTTAATATATTAGTTATAAGAAAAGTATATCTTTTATATAGCTTAGTTATAAATAACTCTAATTATAAGATAGTACTTAACTAAGCCTTATTCGTTTAATTTATATACTTTTTTTAAGCTAGTAATTACTTTCTATACTACTTCTTTATAGTTCTTATAAAATAAGATAAAAATGTTATTTATATAGAAAATAATAAGAACTTTCTTGTTAATTAACTAGAAGAGGTATAGGTTTTTACTTATAAATATAAAGCCTAGATACTAAAGCGTTAAGGAAAGCTCCTTATACTAGAGTTAAAATATATCCCTTAGCTTATAAAGCGCGTAGTATAATTTAATATACTTTCTAAGCTACTTAAAGATATTTAGTAATTTATAAATAATAGGGTCTTTATTTAGGTCCTAGGAGGTATTTAGGAATATATTAATAATATTAAATTATTTAACTTTAAGGTTAAATTATATAGTAATTACTATTATTACTTCAAAGGTATAAGTACTAAGGGTTATTATATAAGTCTATTTGAGGGGCGACTTCTCTTACTAATTACCTTAAATATAAATTCTTGTTTTATACTAATTAAGGATATTATTCTTATTGAATTAATAAGTAAATACCTACTTAAAAGGGATTAATCTCTTCATTATTATCTCTTAAATAATAACGCGCTATATATCTATTTATTATAATTTACTTATCTTAACCTCAGCTACTTCTTTAAAGCGAGTTTAGAGTACCTATAGGAGGTTTAAAAGTTCTTTTTATTAAGCTCGGAATTACGCCGTAGCCCCTTTGCAAAAAGACTATAACAAATTCACCTAGTTCGCAGGTATAATTTAGGAAATACTATATAGGTATTTTAACCTATACCCTCTACTAGTTAAGGAAAATAATATAGGAACCCTATATATTCCTACTACTTATAAGCAAACCCTCTAAATATTACTATATAAAGTTAGATACGCGCCGCACCGGGGCTAATTATATCAGAGCCGAACAGGCTACTAAGGCTCTCGTAGCCTGGAAACGCCCTCGCTAAACCTTCTAGCAAGGTGCTGCGAAAGCTACTATACGAGATGACTCCTCAACCCAAAAGGTCGACCTTCCAGCAAGGTGAACGCCACTATACGAGAGGTGACTCGAAGGCTGTGTATTATCAGGAGGCGCGGAGTTAGAAGGTCTGTTGCACTTGAGCAGGTAAAATCACTATGCAGTGGCCAGAGGCCAAAAGTTCTTTTTATAAGTAAAGTAGCTTAATAAGGTTATTAGTAATAAGATATTTATAGATTATTATAGTTATATAAGTAGACTTTATACCATAAATAGTAGTATAAATATAGTTATAAAATATATAATACCCTATACTAGCTTCTAAGACGGCTTTTTACTAATTAGGTATAAAAGTCTTAAAGAAGCTAGATACTTACTCCTACTCTATATAGTATTATAATAAAAACTAGTAACTAGAGCAGGGTTTACTCTCTATTATTCTTAGTTATAGGTTACTAGGTAGTAAATTATATAGTTATTACTTTTAATAAGTTTAGTTATAATCCTCCTAGTTATATACTTAGTTAGACCTCTATCTAGTATTAGTCCTCTCCTCGCTATCCTAATATAGCTATATTAATAAATTTAAGGGTTTCTTATCTAAAGGCTTATTTTTATTATACTTACCTACTTTAGAAATATCTTATAAAATAGGGAGTAGTTTAATTATAATATAATCCTTAATCTATTCTCCTTTAGAATTAACTTCCCTAATAGCTTTAAATATATAATTTATTTCTAATATATATATTATACCTACTACTTTATTTATTAAGGCTAGGGTTTTATTTAGCTCTAGTATAGGATTAGGGGATAATAGCTACCCCTCCTTCTAACTTACCTATTCCTTTAGAAGTTTTAGGATTCTTCTATTTAGAGACTTAGTTATAAGAACGAGGGTTAGTATAAGTAATTATTTAATTATAAGTATTAATATAACTTTATCCTTATTTATAACGCCTAGGATTTAAAGTTTAAAGTTAACTTATAATATAAGTTTTTTAATCTCTTTTACTATTTTATAAATAATATCCTCTAGGATAGCCTCTTTTACCTTATCCTTTATATAGAAAGTCTATTTATTAAATATTATATTCTATATAATAATAACTATTTATAATATAGGACTCTAGACCTTAGATAGGTTATAGGTATTTGGAATATATGCTACTAAGTATCTAATATATCCCTATAATATCACTTTAAAGTCTCTCTTATTAATTCCTCTCTCTTATTCCCTCTTAAGGGGGTATATATAGTAGCTATAGGTATATATATATCCCTAGTAAGAGCGAAGGTTATAGGTTAGAGCTACTCTATTATTAGGCTATTACTAGTAAAGGTATTAATAGAACTACTTCTCTATAGTAGTAAATACTAGTTATAGCATTTAAATAGGCTTATATTATATAATATTATTATAATTAGTACTATCTTAGCCTATAGTTCTATAGATAAGCTAGCTATAGTAAGTATCTTAATTATTTAAGTAATAACTTCCTAACTAGCCTATTCACCTCTATTATTTAGTTCCTTTATATATAGAGGGGTTATTTTAACCTCTATCCTTTCTATATAAGTCTTATCCTTATATCTTATATAGCTTATAAGTAAAATTACTAATCTCTTAACGTCTTATTTAATCTTATAAATAGAAAGTCCCTTTTGTTAAAATACTTATTACTTAAAGGTATATAGAGCGAGTATAATACTATTATAGGTTTTATTAATATATAAAAAGGCGAAGGGCTAACTAGTATATTTATCCTTGATAATAAGGAGCTACTAGTTCTAGTTAAAGCCTTTAAGGTAGTTGAATATATCCTATATAATCCTATAGTAAGGGCGTATTACTTTATCTTCTAATATTTATCCTAAAAATACCTATTTAATATATATAACTACTTAGTATTAGTACTATAGGCGTATTAGGCCCTCAATCCTTACCCCTTAAGTAGTATATACTAGCTATTTAAGAGCCTTAGGGCTAAGGTAGCTACTTTAGAAGTATTAAAATATTATATTATTACTTTAGTTTAGTAATAATATAAAAGAGATATATTTACATATTATAAGTATATAGTTTATATTATTAATAGTAATGTTAATACTTTAGGGGATTTACTTAGGAATAGAGTATAGAAAATAAGGCTTATATTTAAGGAAGGTAAGGTTTGCCTTTTTAATAAGGTTTTTAATTATAATACTATTCTTATAGGTTCTAAAGCGAAGTATATAATTATATCCTAAATACTAAATACTAGCTTTCTAAAGTAGCGCTTTAGAGAAAATATCAATATAAAAGTTCTCTATATATCTTATATTATAAAGTATAAAGTTCTCTATATTTATACTTTAAGCTATTAAGAGTATTCTTAATAATATATATACTCTTTTTAATAATTAGATATAAAGCTATTCTAGAATTAACTTATTATCTATTATAATACCTAATTAAAGAGGGGATAAGTAGGGATTAATTATTTATTAGGTATATCTCTTTATAATTATCTAGGACTATAGACTTATATAATATATAAGGTCTTAAGTAGGGGGTTATAAAGATACTTAGGTACTCTTTATCTACGTTAATTATATTATCCCTAATCTTATTTAAGAGGGCTATATAGAAAGTAATTATTATTATATTAATAGGGTAGCTTAGGGCTATATTAGATTTCTTAGATAAACCCTTATTACCCCTCTTATTATTTTAGTAGTTCTTATTATTAGATATTATATAAATATCTCATAAAGCCCTATATGAAAAGACCTATAAAATATATAATGAATAAATATACTTAATAATATACTATATAATATAGTGCTAATAATACTGTCTATTCTGTGGATAGAAAGGTCTAGAAAGTCCTAGAAAGCCCTATCTTTAATAAGCTTTCTAACTAAGACCTAAAAGGGTTTAAGCTGAAACTTTAATATATAACTACGCTTAAATAGGCTAAATATATATGTAATATATTACGTAAGCTATTGCGTAAGCGATTATTTAATAGAAGCCTCTAGAAGGCTGAAAGATAAGTATAAATAACCCTCCTTTCCTCCTAACTAGCTAATTACTAGTTAGTAAGCTAAAATAATACTTCTTTTAATACCCCTATTATATAAGCAATTATTACCTAAGCTACCTAAATAATTACGTTATATAATTATATAACCTAAGACTTACTCTTATAGGGAATAGTATATAGCTAGCTCTTATAAGTAAGTTTATATAAAGATTAGTAAATTATAGGTTATTATTTAACTAGTAATAGATTTAAGCTACTTATATATCTATTACTAATATATAACGGCCCTTCTAATAATATCTAGTTAAGGTAGCTTCTAAGTAGTTATAATTAACTCTTAGTTATTAATAGCTTAACTTATATAAGTATTATTTACTACTAGATAAGTTACTAGTTATAGGAATATTTAATAAATTAGCTTTATTTATATAGCTAGCTAGTATTATAAAGACCCTATCGCTTTATCCTTATAATCTTAAGTAGAGTATATCCTTACATAAGAAGTCCTTATATATATTAATATATTAGCTTATATTAGAGATTAATATCCCTACTTACTACTATTTAAAGATATTTATAATCTCTATATTAGCTTAAGTAAATATAAAGTAATAACTTATTACTTAAAGAAAAGCTTTTAAAGTAAGAGTATTACTTATTTTAAGAAGCTTAAGCTAAATAATATTGAAATAAATACCCCTAAAGCCCTTAATTTAAATATTAGAATTAACACTCTTATTTACTTTCTCTAGGATTTAGGTATACTCCTCTTAGATAATAATAAAGATATTAGCCTTATTTGGAGTATAATAATATTTAAGATTAACAATAAAGCTATAAAGGGTTATATCCCCTTTAATAAGAAGTTTTATATATATAAGTATAATAATATTATAAGTAATAATCTCTATAACTAAATAGTTAATTTATTTAAACTCTTAATTCTTATAGGTTTATTTAGACTCTTATATAATAAGTAAATAAAAGTACTCTAAGTATTATTCCTATATACCTATAATATTCTTATTTATTATAACTAAGGTAGCTAGAAGCTAAAGGGGTTATAATTTATTTATTATTTATATCCTAGTAATAGACTTAAGAGTAATTTTAAAAATAATATTAAAAAAAGCTTCTTTTAAAGCCTCTTAGTTAAATAAAGTAATATATTTATAATAAGTATTCTTTTCTTATAAGTACTAGGTATCGTTCAGCTCCGATATAATCAGCCCCGGTGCGGCGCGCGTCCGACTTTATGCGGTGATATTCAGAGGGTTTGCTTGCGAGTAGTAGGAACGTATAGGGTTCCTATATTATTTTCCTTAACTAGTAGAGGGTATAGGTTAAAATACCTATATAGTATTTCCCGAATTATACCTACGAACTAGGTGAATTTATTATAGTCTTTTTGCGAAGGGGCTGCGGCGTAATTCCGAACTCAATAGGTACTAGGTATTAATATCTTAGTTTTACTTAGTAATATATATATTAAGAATTAAGGTTTTTAATAAAGTCTTACCTAGGTATAAAAATCCCTTAGAGTTATTTAAGTTAATATATTTCTAAACTTTAATAACTTAAGCTTTAGCTTAGATTATAATATACTAAGTAATAGAATCCTTATATATAATTAAGTAGTATAATATTATTATAATAATAATAAAAGATATTATAATTAAAGTTATTTAGAAATAGAGGGTTTAGAACAATAGAGAATAATATATATTAAGAAGGGAAAAAGAAATAGGAGAGAGGAAGTTTTAATAAATACTTTTAATAATAAAAGCTTATTTTAAAATAATAAGTTAGAGGTCTAGTTAGAGCTAGGCTTATAACTATTAAAAAATATCTTATAAAGCTATATTTATAGTTACTAAAGAGCTTATTTTATTATAATAAGAGTAGTTATAATATAATTACTTATAATTATAGTTAGAGGAACGACCCCTAGAAAAAGGTCGCTCTAGAGCTAACGTTAGTTACGTGCTGCGCTGGGAACGGGCGATGCTAAAGGTATTACGATAGTACGCCGCAATCCCTTGGCGGATGAAATCCGCAATCCACATGTCCTTACTGCGGCAGTGGATCTCATTCCTGAGATAATAGGACATTCCTGAGACCAGCCGGTCGATGGTCATGACAATCGCGGAGGAGCTGCTGTTTCTGTTTCCAATTTGCCTGAAGCCTTTATCCTCCGCGAGGCATCTGAGCACAGGACAGACAAAAGCAGGGCGCTCACTCAAGACTCCAACTGCGTACTCCGCCAAGTTTCCTATGTCGCCGTTGAGTTGCCACTTACCTTCCATACTGACTGAGGTCATGGGGTTGGCGCCCAGAGCAAGACAGTATATGAGCATGTCGAGGTTGGGATTGTCTAGTGCGTAGAAGGCGGCATTGGCACCAGGTCCATCTGGCGAGTTGACATCAACCCCAAGATTGTGCGAGAGGCGAACAATTTCTTTCTGGCCTGATGCAGCAGCAGTGTGAATTGCCAGCACATTGTCTTCAAAGCGCAGATCTTCATAGTCATTCGCATATCTCTCAATGTTGCTTTCGCTCTCTTCAATGGTGTATTCATCGCTGTCGCTTTCTCCATTGTCGCTATTTCTTCCAAAATGACACTTGATTTCTTTTGGACAAATTAAAAAGAGAGACCCGACACCATGAGTTCTCAGGATGCGCTCGTGTCGAGGGTATCGAACGTTCATGGAAGCTCCATGGAGAATTAGGAAGCGTGCGACTGATTGCCTGCTGCAGCAGATGGCGAGATGGAGAGGTGTCCAGGTTCCAGCGACTCCAAGCTCTTCACACCACATCAAGTAGCGATTTCCAATTATATACCTCTGTGAAGCAGACCGACAGCCGCAGAGGAGCTTCCCGGGAACATCTATGTCCACGCCTTGTGAGAGGAGCCATGTGACAATGTTGTAGTGTCCTTCAGCTGCAGCCACATGCAAGGGCGTAGCCCAGGATATTCCAAAGCCAGTGTTAGCGTGCTTTTGATAGCTAGCATACTCGGGAGTAGCCCAAGATGGTACAGGAACCCAGTACACACGGTTGAAATTGGCACCAAACAAAGCAGCGAGTTTGAGAGTGTTGAGTTTGCCATCTCCCGCAGCAAGGACGATGATGCCAGGATGTTCAGCAGCAACTCCTGATTTGTAGAGCTCGGGGTTGGTGATGGCATAAAACCGCTTGTTGACGAGGCAGACATCATGGTTCGAGTGAAGTGGCAAGTCTTGAACGATTTGCAAGATGATTTACGTCGGCATCTCGCCGAGGTGTGGAGTCGCCATCTTGCTGTACTTTAGAGGTGAAGTTGACGTTGGGCGGCGATGGCGATGAGCCCAAATGAAGATGCTGGCCTGAAGTTGGTGCTGAGGTCAGAAGAGGGCGATGAGACCCAAAGAGTAAGAATGACGAATAGCGGGAGTCGCGAGGAAAGGGGTGACAGTAATTGTCGCAGTGAGAACGAAGCAACAACGAATGTCGCTTCGCTTGTTGTAATTCTTTTCTTTTTTACCTTTAGTGACAAAAGGCAAACAGGCTTGAACTTTGGTAATGGTGAGTTGCGTATGTGAAGGAGTTTTTTCTTTTAGAATGCCCGCTCGCGTTGAAAGGCGCACGTGAGGTGCTTGAAAACCTCTTGCCTTTTGTGATATTGTGAGGTTAGGTAGAGCAAGGTGAAGTTTAAAAATTCCACCTACCAACCTACCTACCTCAGGTACATATTACCTTATTTCTGATCTCCACTCCAGTTACTCAGGCCGTCAAAGTCTGCTGAGATGTTTTGTTGTGGAAGGAGCCACCAACATTTAGTGGCCTGGACTCTTGCCTCTGACCCTGTGCAGAACTCACACCTTATACAAAGACGCATTGAGAAGCAACCATGTTAAAATTCTGCCTGTTGGCCAGTCGCACTTGCTGGTAATTTCTGAAAATGGGCGCCGCCTATTTGATCCTTCGTCGAGGCTCTTGTGGGGTGCTAATTTTGATATCAAAACCATAAGAATCTAGCAACACCTATGGTAACACTCTTCCACGCAACCGTTTAGCAGCAAAGCTGTTGAGAAACGTCCTATAGGGCCATATTTATAGTTACTAAAGAGCTTGTTCTATTATAATAAGAGTAGCTATAACGTGGTCGTTTATAACTAAGGTTAGAGGAATAGCCCTCGGAAGAAAGTAGTTCTAGAGCTACCTTTAGGTTATATACTACGCTAGGAACGGGCGATATTAAAGGTATTATAATATACCCCCCTAGATATAGTAGTAGCTAGAAGAGCGCCTAACCGCGTAATATCCCTTAAAATACCTAAATATAAAGCGATATATCTATAAATAACTTACTAATAAGCCTATTTATAAAAGAAATAATAAAGTAAAGTTATTTATATTAGGTATAAGCAAAGCGTAAATAGTCGCGGTTTTCTACCTTTATAACTATTACTATTATTATTATAATACCCTTTATTTACTAACTCTTACTAATAGTAGTAGAAACCGCTATCTCTTATTAGCTTAGGTAGGGCGGCTACTATTATATTAATTCTAAATAAAATAACCTAGCTACCCTCCTACCTTCTTAACTCTTCCCTATATATAATATAATAACTATATATATACCTAACTTTATGCTAGTAATAACCTTATTGCGCGCGCGCGTATATAACTATATTATATAACGATCTTTAAAGCTATTATAACGTACTAATATATCTATAGATACCTCTTAAAAAGAATACTAGTTAGGCTATAGCCCTAAAGAAGGCGCGCGCTACTAAAAATAAAAATAAAGCTAGGGGTAGAGGGGCGCGCCCTCCTCCCCTAGAGAGTAATAATAAGGTTATATATATATTATTCTTTCCCGTTATTAATAACTAGTATACTAATATATTATATAGCGAGTAGAAGGAAGTAGAAGCGACTTATAGGGAGTAGCTCTAAGGGTAAGGGTTTATAGCTTAAGAGGCCCTAGGGTTACTTACCTAAGTAATTTAAGAGAATAGCTCTTAGTAAGTTATAATCCCTTTATTACTATAACTATATATTAGAATATTACTAACCTCGTTATTATTATAGTTCCTAAGGAGATAGATAAGAAGGAGAGTACTAGTAAGGGCGGTTTAGAGCCCCCTCCTAGCCCTCTTCCCCCTAGTAGAGGTATAGAAGTAGAGTAAATACCCCTATTTAATAAGCGCTACTTTTAGTATATTTTAAGTAAGCTCTTAAGCTTATTAGATAGAAGGTACTTACTTAGTATAGCGGGTAAGTATAATTACTATTATAAGGGTAAAGTACCTTATTAATAGATAAGCGCCCCTATTATTATTATAGCTTATTAATATACTAAAGCTAAGACTTCGGATAACCTAGCGGTTAGAAAGGTAAGGTTTTATATACGCTTCGTTTTTATAACTAACTTCTAATATAACTTATAGACCCTTGCTCGTTAGAGAGCTATACTCTATAAGGCTATTACTACCTAAAAGGAGGATATTATAGTAATAAAGAAGGGTAGTAATAATAAGGGTTTGGGTAGGACTTCTAATATAATAGGTAGTTCTAGTATATATAGTATTATTACTCCCTCGCCTGCCCTAGTTCTATTTAGAACGCTAGTAATTAGTATAGGTATACCTACTCCTTATCCGCTTATTAGTAATATAGCTATTATAGTACGCTATATAGTTAATAGTCTTATTAGCTCGTATTTACTAGAGGTATTACTACCCTTATATAATATCCTAATAGATTAGTACGAGCAAATCCTCTAAGGTTAGGCGGTAGGAAATTAGCGTTTTAAGGCGCCCTTTAGGGTAAGTTATATTCTTTTACTCCTATAGGAGCGACTTTAAGCTCCCTAGCTAGTAGGCTATAAATTAATTAAAAATTAGGCGCTACTAGCCCTCTTATATTTATCTAGAGTATCCCTTGTTTATTATAATTATTCTTTATATATCCTTTAGATTAAGGAGTAAATAGAACTTCTTAAATTTCTCGTAGTTAAGAACCTTTATAAGACTATTAGCTAATATATTATTCGTTAGTATATATACTATACTAAACGATCCTCTAGTATATTCTTATTATAGCTATATATTCTAAATATTAATATACTATAGCTTAGTTAAGATCTATTCCTTTTTACTTACTACGAGACGAATTATCTATTAGTTATTATAGTAAATCTTCTAGATATTACTAAGTTTAAGAGTAATATCCCTAAATAGCCTCTAAAGAATAATTATCTCCTTAGTAGTATATTTAAGGCTTAGAAGCTCTACTTCTATTATTAACGTTATAACTATAGCTTATTAAATAGCCTTCTATTAAATTAGCCCTCTAAAGAGCGAGATTATATACCCTTAAGACGACTTCTATATCTCCTTATTATTTATAAATAAAACGTTACTTATAATTAGTAGTGCCTACCTACCCCCTAAGTTACTAAAGTATATCGCGAGGTAGTAAGTATAATATAAGTACTATATAACCTAGTTAGTAGTAGCGTAGTAATAAAGAGCGGGGTTCGTTAGGGATCTTAAGAGTAGGGAATATATAAAAGTAATATTAGGTTAAATTATAATAGTAATATAGAGTATAGAGCTAATCTTCTCTTAGAAACTCTTTACCTCTAATAATATTATTACTATTTTACTCTTTAAAAATAATAGGTTTAGAAGGGGGGTTACTAGCGCTCTTAAATCGAGCAGATTAAACTTCTTTATAACCTGCTTAATATATTAGTTATAAGAGAGGTATACCTTTTGCGCAGCTTAGTTATAAATAACTCTAATTCTAAGATAGTACTTAACTAGGCCTTATTCTTTTAACTTATATGCCTCCTTTAAGCTAGCGATTACTCTTTATACTACCTCTTTATAGTTCCTATAAAATAGGACGAGGAAGTTGTTTATATAAAAGATAATAAGAACCTTCTTATTAGTTAACTAGAAGAGGCACGGGTCTTTACTTATAGGCTTAAGGCCTAGGTTCTAAAGGGTTAAGGAGAACTCCTTATACTAAAGTAGTAGCGCGTCCCTTAGCCTATAGAGCGCATAGCGTAGTTTAATATACTTTCTAGGCTACTTAAAGCTATCTAGTAGCTTATAAATAATAAGGTCTTCGTTTAGGTCCTAGGAGGCGTTTAGGAATACGTTAATAATATTAAACTATTTAACTTCGAGGTTAAATTATATAGTAATTACTATTACTACCCTAAAGGTATAAGTAGCGAGGGTTACTATATAAGTCTATTTAAGGGGCGACTTTTCTTACTAATCGCCCTAAACGCAGATCCTTACTTTATATTAATCGAGGACGTTATCCTTATTAAATTTATAGGTAAATACCTACTTTAGAGGGATTAGTCTCTTTATTATTATCCCTTAATTAATAACGCGCTATATATCTATTTACTATAATTTACTTATCTTAACCTTAGCTACTTCTTTAAAGCGAGTTCGGAGCGCCTATAGGAGGTTTAAAAGTTCCTTCTACGAGCGAGGTAGCTTAGTAAGATTATTAGTAATAAGATATTTATAGATTATTATAGTTATATAAGCGGGCTTTATACTATAAATAGCGGTATAAACGTAGCTATAGAGCGTATAGTACCCTATACTAGCTTCTAAGAAGGCCTTTTACTAATTAGGTATAAAAGTCTTAAAGAAGCTAGATACCCGCTCCCGCTCTATATAGTGCTATAGTAAAAACTAGTAACTAGAGCGGGGTTTGTTCTCTATTATTCCTAGTTATAAGTTACTAGGTAGTAGATTATATAGTTATTAGCTTTAATAAATTTAGCTATAGTCCTCCTAGTTATATACCTAGTTAGACCCCTATTTAGTATTAGCCCTCTCCTTACTACCCTAATATAGCTATACTAGTAGATTTAAGGGCCTACTATCTAAAGGTTCGTTTTTATTACGCTTACCCGCTTTAGAAACGTCTTATAAAGTAGGGAGAGGTTTAATTATAATATAATCCTCGATCTATTCCCCTTTAGAATTAACTTCTCTAATAGCTTTATTTATATAGTTTATTTCTAATATATATATTATATCTACTACTCTACTTATTAGAGCTAGGCTTTTATCTAGCTCTAGCGTAGGATCGGGGGATAATAGCTACCCCCCCTTCTAGCCTACCTATCCCTTTAGAAGTTTTAGGATTCTTCTGCTTAGAAACTTAGTTATAGGAATAAGGGTTAGTATAGGTAACTATTCTTTAGCTATAAGTATTAATATAGCTTTATCCTTATTTATAATGCCTAAGATCTAAAGTTTAAAGTTAACGCGCGATATAGGTTCCTCGATCTTATTTACTATACTATGGATGCTATCTTCTAGGATAGCCTCTTTTACCTCGTTTTTTATATAGAAAGTCCGTTTATTAAACGTTAAGTTCTATATAATAATAACTAATTATAACGCGGGGATCTAGATCCTATATAAGTTATAAGTATTTAGTATATATCCTACTAGGTATCTAATATATCCCCGTAGCACTACCTTAAAGTCTCTCTTATTAATTCCTCTCTCTTATTCCCTCTTAAGGGGGTATATATAGTAGCTATAGGTATATATATATCCCTAGTAAGGGCGAAGGTTATAGGTTAGGGTTGCTCTATTATTAAGCTACTACTAGTAAAAGTATTAGTAGAACTACTCCTCTTCAATCTATAGTAGTAAATACTAGCTATAGCGTTTAAGTAGGCTTATATTATAAAGTATTATTATAGTTAGTACTATCTTAGCTTATAATTCTATAGGTAAGCTAGCTATAGTAAGTATTTTAATTATTTAAGTAATAACTTCCTAACTAGCCCGCTCCCCTCTACTATTTAGTTCCTTTATATATAGAGGGGTCGTTTTAATCTCTATTCCTTCTATATAGGTCTATTCCTTATATCCTATATAGCTTATAAGCGAGATTACTAACCTCTTAACGTCTTATTTAATCTTATAAATAGAAAGTCCCTTCTATTAAAATACTTATTGCTTAAAGGTATATAGAGCGAGTATAACGCTATTATAGGTCTTATTAACGTATAGAAATATAAAGATCTAGCTAGTATACTTATCCTTAATAATAAGGAGCTATTAGTTCTAGTTAAAGCCTTTAGGGTAGTTAAAGAGATCCTATACGATTCTATAGTAAGGGTATATTACTTTATCTTCTAACGTTCGTCTTAAAATTACCTATTTAGTATATATAACTACGTAGTATTAGTACTATAAGCGCATTAGGCCTTTAATCCTTACCCCCTAAGTAGCGTAGATAAGCTAATTAAGAGCTTTAGGGCTAAGATAGCTGCTTTAGAGGTACTAAAATATTATATTATCACTTCGGTCTAGTAGTAGTATAAAAGAGGTCTACTTATATATTATAAGTATATAGTTTATATTATTAATAATAGTATTAATACTTTAGGGGATCCGCCTAGGAATAGGGTATAAGGAACGAGGCTTATATTTAAGGAAGGCGAGGTTCGCTTTCCTAATAAGTTTCTTAACTACTACGTTCTTCTTATATATTCTAAAGTAAAGAGTATAGTTATACCCTAAATACTAGATACCTATCTTTTAAAATAGCGCTTTAGAGACTATATTAATATAAAAGTTCTCTATATATCCTATATTATAGAGCGTAAGGTCCTCTATATTTATACCTTTTAAGCTATTAAGAGTATTCTTAATAATCTATATACCCTTAGCAATAATTAGGTATAAAGCTATTCTAGAATTAACCTATTCTCTATTATAATACCTAATTAAGGAGGGGATAAGTAGGGACTTATTATTTATTAGGTATATCCCTCTATAGTTATCTAGGACTATAAACTTATATAGTACGTGGGGTCTTAAGTAGGGGGTTATAAAGATACTTAGGTATTCTTTATTTAAGTTAACTATATTATCCCTAACCTTATTCGCAAGGGCTATATAGAAAGTAACTACTACTATATTAGTAGGGTAGCTCGGGGCTATATTAGATTTCTTAGACGAACCCTTATTACCCCCCTTATTATTTTAGTAGTTCTTACTCTTATAGGGAATAGCGCGTAACTAGCTCCTATAAGCGAATTTAGTATAAAGGTTAGTAAAGCGTAGGTTACTATTTAACTAGTTATAGATCTAAGCTACTTATATATCTATTACTAATATATAAGGGCCCTTCTAGTAATATTTAGTTAGAGCGGCTTCTAAGTGATTATAATTAACGCTTAGCTATTAATAACTTAACTTATATAGGTACTATTTACTACTAGATAAGTTACTTATTATAGGAATATTTAATAAGTTAGCCTTATCTATATAGCTAGCTAGCGTTATAAAAACCCTAGTACTTTATCCTTATAATCTTAAGTAGAGTGCATTCTTATATAAGAGGTCCTTAAATATATTAGTATATTAGCTTACGTTAGAAATAGGGGTCCCTATTTATTCCTATTTAAATATATCTATAATCTCTATATTAGCCTAAGTAGGCGCGAAGTAATAACTTATTACTTAAAGAAAAGTTTTTAAAGCGAGGGTACTACTTACTTTAGGAAGCTTAAGCTAAGTAGTATAAAGGTAGACGCCCTTAAAGTCCTTAATTTATATATTAGGATTAACGCTCCTATTTACCTTCTTAAGGACCTAAGTATACTCGTCTTAAATAGTAATAAGGGTACTAGCCTCGCTTAGAGTATAGTAACGCTTAAGATTAATAATAAGGCTACGAAGGGTTATATCCCCTTTAGTAAGAAGTTCTATATATATAGGTATAATAATATTATAAGTAATAGTCTTTATAATTAGATAGTTAATATACTTAAACTCTTAATCCTCGCGGGTTTACTTAGACTCCTATATAGTAAGCGAATAAAAGTGCTCTAGGTATTATTCCTATATACCTATAGTATTCTTATTAATTATAACTAGGGTAGTTAGAAGCTAAAGGGGTTATAGTTCGTTTATTATCTATATCCTAGAGGTAGTATTAGTAGTAGCCTCTTCTAGAGCCTCCTAGTTAAATAGAGCGACGTATTAATTATAAGCGCTCTTCTCTTATAGGTACTAGGCGTTAGTATCCTAGTTTCGCTTAGTAATATATATATTAAAAATTAAGGTTTCTAACGAGGTTTTACTTAGGCGCGAAGGTCCCTTAGGGTTATCTAGGTTAATATACTTCTAGACTCTAGTAGCTTAGGCTTTAGCTTAGATTATTATATACTAAGTAGCGAAGTCCTTATGCGTAGTTAGGTAGTATAATACTATTATAGTAGTAGTAGAAGATATTATAATTTAAGGTCGTTTTAAAATAGAGGGTTTATAGTAGTAGAGGATAGTATATAATAAGGAGGAAAGAAGGAATAAGAGAGAGGAAGTTTTAATAAGTACTTTTAATAGCAAAGGCTTATTTTAAAATAGTAATTAGAGGTCTAGTTAGAGCTAGGCTTATAACTATTAAGAAATATCCTATAGGGCTATATTTATAATTACTAAAGAGCTTATTCTATTATAATAAGAGTAGCTATAACGTAGTTATTTATAACTAAGGTCGGAGGAATAGCCCTCGGAAGAAGGTAGTTCTAGAGCTGCCTTTGGGTTATGTGCCGCGCTAGGAACGGGCGATGCTAAAGGCATCACGACAAAAGCGAAAGCAGCGAAATTCTTCCTCCCGGTTTTACTAGTCTGCGTCTTCTCTAATTTTGCCGCCCGTCTCTTACTTCTCTAACTATCCCCTATTACTACTTTGACGTCTCCTGACTATGTCGCCGTCGACACATCCAACTCAGCTCTTCTAAACCATTACCAAATAAGGAAGTGGCTCAAATGCTATCGGCCTCCACTTTTCAGAATGTCGTTTTTCTGCAGAATTGCCGGTTCAACCTGTGGTGATCGGGAACTGACGGGCCGGTTTCCTTTACCTAAGCTAATGCTAGCGCAGCAGAAGCTGGCAAAGTGCACAACCCCAAGAATGCCGCATAAGGAGGAGCATAAATAATTTGTCTTTCCTCAGTAACCCTGCCTGAAATAATGGCGAAGGAGAGAGAAGACTAGTTTGCCACCACGAGTGCTCGGAGGATGAGAAGTCCTGCAGTCTCTGGGCTGAAGCCTGAGCAACTTCACCTCGCGGCCGGCGCATCATGGACACTATAACATGGTTCAATGGCTAATCTCTCTAGAAGTTGGACTTGATGTAGCAGGGTATCTGTTCTGAGAGCGCAGAGTATGGACAATCATACCGAGCATGAACCTCATCCACAACATGATCGAACACATCATCGTCCGCTTGGATCTTCTATTTGACTTCCATCATGTATATTCGTCGCAGTGCTAAGTGCTTGTGTAGGTGCGTAAACGATATGATGCGGCACAGTACTTGGGAACTGTTCTTAGAGGGAAACATGCTAGCTCTGTATCGGGTTCTTGATGAAACTACATGCAATGGTTGTGGTACTCTGCATCACTTGAACATCTCCTCGAAGTCACTCCTGAACCTGCCACGCGGTAGAGAAGAACACATGGACGAGTCCGAAAAGAATTCGCTGTTGAGAGCGTGTTAGATGAGACGATCGATGATTGAAAACCTGCCACGAGATTTCAAGACCATGAAAGCAGCCAAGAGAACGAGAACAAGGGGAAATCAACCATGGACGCGATGAGCGTTAGGAAGACTGACTAAGGAAATAGGAAAAGTAGAGACCATAAGACACACGGACAAATTCGACCCATTGGAAACAAAGAAGAAATCATACTTCGTCTGTTAAAGAGACACAGAAAGGAGGCCGCACCTGTCATCCAATCGCGGAGTCTAGGGTAATAAGGGGACGTTTTTGGAGGCCGTGGATCATGCTCTCCCCGAAACAGGTAGTCTATTTCCATTCACTGAAGCCTGGGGAAAAAGAAAGCTGGCTGTAACGACTGTCATACCCACCGACTCCTCATTGTATATTGGCAGTCAGGCATTCGGGGTTGAGAAGCACCAATGAGACCAGACAGGTGACCTCCCTGACACGTCCTTCCATCAACTCGAGGCCATCTGATGAACGGATGTCGGCCTCAATTTACATCACCACGCCACAATGGTAACAAACGGCCGCTACCCCGCCTTTTAATTCATACTCGCATCTGCTCGGGCAGTATGCCAATCGGTTGGGGCGGTTGTCTCGAACTCCCATCGACTCTACTCGCACTCATTGGCCGCCCCGCGCGTTCCTCATCCCTGTCTGCCGCAGTCAAAACGACTGCTGATGTGCGATTAAGAAACTCCCACCAACCACCCTTGTACGCCAATTCTGACGACCTGTGCGAGATGTCTTCAAATGCAGCAATGCTCGCCGCACACCCGTTCTTGCTGATTCCTCAGGAAGAAACCATCCAGGTCTTCGAAGCCCGTGACTTTTGAAAGTTTTCTTCCTCAGCTAGTCTGCCCACTCTTGATCTCGGGACTACTGTAGTCCGCGGGGAAAGTAAGCAGCCCGAAGGACTGATCTTCTTGACAGTATGAAGTCAAGTTGCCGTTACATTGGGCACCGAGAGACGGAACTAGACGCGGGAAAAGACCAGAAGCTGCGCTGCAAGGAGGGCAAACAACTTCGGCGGTAATCCCTGGAAAAAAAGATTGCCTGCTCGGCATCTCGCATGGAGTCCAACCCGTCCATGGCAGTCCAGAAGCTGTCCGGCAACAATCTTGAGCGCGGCTTGCAGCAGTTGCGGGCGCGGCAAACTTGGAAGAGTACATATTTGGCAAAAGGCTTATCCTTGAATTGGAACTCGAAACATGTTTGTCTTACCTCCCTCAACGCCGTCCCATGTGGTGATCTGTCTGCGCACAAAGATTCAACGAATCAGATCAACGCGTCGTGCAGTAGTAACACATGCACAATCATGCCAGGCATCGGGAAAATTCACCAGTCAGAGGTGTTAGAAGCTCGAAAACGTCTGCACAACATATGATTGCAAGACATGCACAGCAGCAGAGCTACTGCTACCGGCATATACAGGAACCAGTGACGATTTGTTGCATCGAGTCCAAATGTCAGCGTCGAGTCGGCGGCGGCGGCGAGATCGAGCCTCACGATCGTAGCATATCGTCCATCGAATTGGGCAATCGGTAGGATTGAAAGATCGACGTGGAGCTAAGATACCAAGACACACGGATAGGAGGTCAGGCCTAGGAGTAGTTTACCCACATGCCTGGTTACTCAATTTTTCCTAGATGCCTAACGCCGTGTACACGGCTGACCGTACGGTGTCAGGGTCACCATCCTGAGTCCATGTACGACGTGTCATTGTGCTCTTTGAGAGATGATCGTCACTGCAGTCGCAAGACACGCAGATTCGAGCCCAAGTCTAGGGACTGAACTCCCCGAAGCAGCCCCGCCGTGAGATACATTGATTGTTGAAGGGATTATCGTTGTGAACGACATCACCACGTAGAGATTGATGCCTGACATCGAGCTTTCTGGCCATCGGGAATGGACTCATCTGGTGGCGGGAGCATTTGCCTCCCTAGAGTCTACGGAAAACCTGGAAGTCACGATGTGTAGCCGTCAAGCTCTCCAAGGGCAGGGTGAGCTTTCGCCAAAAATATATAAGGCTTTGAACTCTCTTCAATACTCCCATCTAAGTCTCTTCATCAGCTCCTTCATCACAAGTCGAATTATAAAACCTCCTTCCCAATCATCTACCTTGCGGGTTTCCGTTATCTACCACAAATCATACAATATGAATCCTCACACCACCCATGCGGAGCGAGGCACCCACACGCCCCCTGAGAAGAGAGGCTGCTCTATGTCTCTGCCTTCACGCAACTTCTTGGTGATTGTGCTCGGCGAGTTCTGCGGCACTTTTATGTTCCTCCTTCTCTCCTTCATCGGAGCTCAGACTGCCATCGTCACCAACTCTGCCAGCGACCCGGACGCCCCCCTTACCCCCGAAAGCTTGCTGTACATCGCCTGCTCCTTCGGCACTGCCATCGCCATCAATGTTTGGATCTTCTACCGCGTGAGCGGCGGAATGTTTAACCCTGCGGTAAGCATCCCCGCTGTGACACCCGTTACCTTACTTACACAATCTAATATTTATCAAGGTCACTCTAGGTCTGGTTCTTGTCGGTGCAGTCAAGCCTCTGCGCGGTCTCTGTATTGTGCCCGCACAGCTCTTGGCCAGCATTGCTGCGGCCGCAGTCGTCTACGGGGTTCTTCCCGGACCGCTTCGCGTTGCCAACACTCTCAGTAACGGAGCTACCGTTCCCCAGGGCTTCTTCATCGAGATGCTTCTAACCGCTCAGCTGGTCCTGACCGTCTACTTCCTTGCCGTCGAGAAGCACCGCGCCACTTTCCTTGCCCCTATCGGTGTCGGCATTTCGGTCTTCGTCGCCCACATCACAGCCACTAACTGGACTGGTACTTCCATCAACCCCGCTCGCTCCTTCGGACCTGCGGTCATCATCGGCTTTGTCCACTACCACTGGATCTACTGGATTGGTCCCTTGGCAGGAGCTTTCTTGTCATTTCTGGTTTATGCCTTGTTCAAATGGCTCGAGTACCACCATGCGAACCCAGGACAGGATGATGATATGGAAAAGGCTACCGAGACACCCTTCTCTGAAGAGCCTCGGCCATTGAAGGACTAGACGGATAAATGATTCTCTCAGGTCAAGTAACCAAGCAGTGACTTGGTTATCGCAAGGATTGTATGACCGCAAAAACCAAAATTGTCTAGAGAAGTGAGAGACGAGATATTTGGGCGACCGAGACTCCGGTGCAATGTATATAGTACCGCTACTTTGATGCGGTTTTCACATAAGGAGTTGATAAGACATGATGGTATCAAAGACTAGTATATGATGAATCAAACAAATCTCTCCCACAACGCCTTGGGTGATATATCAGATGTATCACGTTGTGGAAAATTCCTGTGAAGCCTTTCTTCTCGATATAAAACTTCGAAAGTTCTGTCATTCCGATGTATGTAGCTTTTCCTGAGATCAGCGACAAGAACCTTGCTATTTCGCTTACATTCATCATTCATACATGATACTGAAACCTTAGTCTCAAAACACACCATAGGCCTGTATGGCTGTTCTCAGCGATAGCTTCAAGCTTGCGAGACATTCCATCAGGCATCGATCTTCTTGTTCGTCTACAAATCCCAAATTTCATGAGCCTTTTGAGGCCAGCAAAGAGACTCAGTAGCGCCAGTCCATCTTCGCCATCGCCTGTCGGCACTGACACGCCCAACTCGGTTTGCGAGAAATTGGATTGGAGCCTGACGTCGGTGAGGGGTAACCATCCGCCAGAATGTCCAAGCAGATTGATCAGCTGGAAGACAACATCCAGGTCCTGATTATCATGTTCACCTTCTTCATCCTCGTCCATGTTCAACTCCGCCTCCAATCTAACCAGCCGGGCAAAAAGAGGCGCCGCGGGCACAGCCTTGACATCCCTATCCGTCGGGCTGGCACCTTTGTCAAGGAGCCATTAGCTTTCTCACGCAAAAGCTCCAAGTCCGAGGACCTGCACAGCCGGCGAAAACCACACCAGAAACCACAGCCCAAAAGTGCATAGTTGGCTCTGCGAGTGGACGCTGAAACCTTCTATTAACATGTCGCTCAGGTCAGGGGCCATGCGACCAATTGTTGGCAACCACCGGAAAACGTACGTCTGGGGTATCACAGAGTCGAGATATAAGGCTCCAGTGGTGAGGAAGGCATCAAGGTGGTGCGTCTCGAACTCCCGGACCGCGAGGCTATAAGGAAACGCTATCTGCATCTTACTCTGAAGACTGTCCTTCGAAGCATTGGTAGAATTGAAGTTTGCAATGGTGGATTGTAGAAACGTATGCAGAAGACAGGACAAGTTCTCCGCCATCGGGGACGGATCTTCTGGTAATGAAATGTAGCGAGGTCAAGTGCAACAAATCGGCGAGGAAAAGCTTGAAGCTCGACTGCGCATACCCATCTTCTTGGGCATCCTCGATAGAGGACACGATATTCTAGCTAGCGCCTCCGTGCTTTAGGATTGTAGAAGCAGAAGTATTATCGTTAAAGAGGGCGAACTTAAGGGCACTTTGATATAACGGCGCTATAAGGGCGCTAAGGATGTATAACTAGCTTGGATCTGCATCGAGCTGTAATAGATGAAGGAATATGGGCTTATATCTTCCTAGAATATTATAGTATAAAGGTGTTGTGCCCTCTCCGTTGCGACTATTATAGTCCTCGCTATGGTTATTTATAAATTCGGCGAAGAGAGGTATATTCCTAGTAGCTGCCGCTGTTTGAATAGCTTTAATAGGTCTTTAACTAACCTCCTGGTCCGATCTATGTACTAAGATGGCTATGTTAGCGTTAAACGTCTTAGGGAAGAAACTCCTATTAGGCTTAGGGTAGCCTGGTGACCCGGGAGGCTTGATCAGATTAGTAGGAATTAACTTTATAAATTTATTTAAGCTCCTAAAGGGTATTAAGAACTAAGTAATTTAGATATTTATAAATCTAATTTAGAAAGAAACCTAGCGAAAGTCTTCTTAGCGCTAGGGAATAAAGAGGATAGTAATTATATACTTAAGAAAGAGGAAGAGGAACTTATAATACCTAGGGAAAGTAATTAAGAGAAAGAGGAGGATTTATTATAATTAGTAATATAATTAAAGTAATATTTAAAGGATTTAGAGAAAGTAATTAAAGCTTTAAGAGTTAGATAATAACTAGTTATTAAGATTTCTAAGATAATAAAGGAGAAAGAGAAGGAGTATATTAAGATAGAGGATCTAGGGGATATATAAGGTTTCTTTTATTATAACCTATTTTAATTAATAATTTATAGACCTATTCTTATTCTACTTTTTTTTTTCTTAGTTTAAAAGTTTAAGATTTTAGAGATAATATTCCTAAATTTTAGGGATAAGGGTAAGAGATAGTATTAATAACTCCTTACTTACTTAAGTATATATCCTCGCTACTATTTAATATAATAATAGCTTAGATAACTTTAATATTTATTAGTAATTATAATAGGGTTATTAAGCCTAGGGAAGTATAAAACCCTTAACCTTCTAGTAATAATACTAAAGCCCCCTCTTACTAAATAAATATAAGATTAATAACCTAAAGATAAATGAAAAGAAGAGAAGGGGAAAGAGAGTATTAAAATTATAGTTATTAGCCCCCCTAGGGAGGATATTAATAG